>JAUJYZ010000708.1:44418-81972 GCA_033675265.1 Actinostola sp. cb2023 | reverse complement strand
CGAACGAAAACCTAATTTAAAGCAATGAATTTCTTTACAAAATGATAAAATCATAGAGTGACGCGACTCCACACTGTACAGTTTTGGGTCATTTGCACCCTGAGCATCCCATATTAAGTAGCCAAACAATAGAATCCAAAATTGCCGCCGTATCGGTACAAAGGTCTTAACTGCCAGTGCAGATGTTAATTCAGTGCAAAAATGTAATTTAGTACAATTACCCAAACGCAAATTATCTCGATTTTCATTGGCTAAAATACAATAGAAAATGATATTGAGCCAATTCCATTGCAGTGGTTTACATGCAACAGAACATTCACAGAAAATCAAAAAATTCAGTATGGCGGAATGGTTTTGCCGACATAGGGTTCAAAAACGCTACCAAAATCACTAAAAAATAAATTTTATATCATTACAAAATGCGGAAACGAATGCGAAAGAAATGACCCTACCGTTGCCTGTTATTCTGGAGTTATCAAGCACCAAAAACAAAATTTTTACCATTTTATAAACTCGATAATGAAAGTTGAACGGGGAAGCCTTGACAACAAAGGAAAACTTAACGGCGATAAATGAAGAACTTTGTTGGTACTGTTTCAAACTTCTATAAATTAATGAGTATTCGGACTTTGTTTGAGTGGTTCCGGAAAGTAGATGATATCATGGATATCCATTGATTTACAGTATTTTAGTCGAATTTCTATCTAGATCTTCTGAGTTCGTGAATGACTCTCTTACAGTAAAAACTGAGGATCAAACTTTTGAGTTTTCGGAAATGGAAAATCCAATCAAAGTTGATGTACTCGGTTTCAAACTTGTGCGCAGCCTTTGTACTTTACTGTTTAGTATGCCCTGTCAACTATGTGTCTTTTTGCTGTCCAATTTTCGCCTGAATCTTTTCAAGTATGTGGTGTTCCGGGCGAGTCCATGTGTTTGTAGCTGTTTCTCTCTTTATTTATAATCGCTGTTTTTTTTGTTTACTGGATTTGTGTTCCTCTCAAATGTTTTGCCGTTCAGAATTTGTGAGTTGGCATGAGCAAGATAAAAAAAAAACTACATAGTCCTCTTCATTGCTATTTAATTTCCCCTCATCACTTGACCTGCTGTCGCAAGGAAATGACCTTCGTGTTGTCGATTTGCTGCAAGCCGTGAAATTGCCGTGAAATTGCCTGGATAAATACTATGCTCACAGGATAATTATTCTACTTCAAATGACGCTCAATTGCACTCTGGATAATTCTTAAAGATTGTGGCTCATTGTCTTCGCTGTCCTTGCGCTTTTTGACTTCTGCATAGAACTGATCGAGTGAGAGTCTTGTTGAGGTCAACACTACAACAGGCGCCATTTTGTTGATTTCAATGTCAAGATGGCGGGACTTGCACCAGTTTTCAAACACACAAAGCCATTGCTTTGTAGAAAGGTTTTTAGTCTTCTTATTAATCGGGTGTTAATGGCCCGAGACATTAATTGTCTTAATTCATCAATATCTTGGGTTGTGTAAAATTATTAGAAAAAACAGGAACTGTTTTTCCAATCGCAAATTCAGGAATGGACTCACTACTAGTTAACGGAGCTATTTCGCTTGTTTTGGACCTGTTTTGGTAGTTGATTCTGCATTTTCTGAATCCAAATGGATGTCAAATGACGGAAAATCATTCACATTCAGTTCCTCTTCAGCTTGAAAGAGGGAATAGTCATTAATAAAAAACTGTAAGTTGAAAAAATCATCCATTTGTTTTGTAAAATATGAAAGAATTGTTGTTGTAAAATCCAAAAATATTTCCTGTTCATTTATTTCCTTTTTTTTCTTCTGTGTTCTGATTGGCTATTTCATGTTTTTTCTGCACTTTCAATTTGGGAATAAATCGCACCATTTTTAACCAATCAGATTACAGGAAATGCTAGTGATTTCAAAATGGATATAATTAATAATATTATTATTATTGTTACTAATATTATTATTATTATTATTATTATTATTATTATTATTATTATTATTATTATTTTTATTATTATTATTGTTGTTATCATAATTATTATTATTGTTATCATTAATATTATTGTTGTTATTATTATTATTATTTATTTTTTTATTGTTATTATTATTATTATTTTTTATTATTATTATTGTTATTATTATTATTATCATTATCGTTAAGTAAAGACTTATTAAACGATTTTACTATAAAGTTGAGCGATAAAAGGTGAAAAACTCCAGGACATATAAGTCGACGACGTTTCGACGTTACAAACGTCATTATCAAGATACATCTAGGAATAAACTACATATCCATTGTCATATTTTTCTATATATAGGTACTGATCGAAATATGCTTGACATGTTTCGCCGGCTGTCCGCTCAGTAGCAGTGTCAGTGTTGAAGCTAACTCTCTACTGGCGTTAATTTTAAAAAAAAAAAAAATCGGTTTTCTAACTGAAATAGTCTATTTGAACTAAATATATGAGAGTTGTTTTTACAAAAAGGGTATAGCCTAATCAACTTGTGATATTGATCAATTCAAACGTTACGTGGCAAAAATCAAAACCAACCTGAGTACATCAAATGGGTCTAATGACTTTAGACTCCTTTTATTTAAACACGTCTCACTGTCTATCATTGGTGATAATAATAGCTGTCAGTTTCATCAGCATGGCAATCAACCGACGCGCATGTCCGAGTTATTGGATTGTTTGAGGTATTTTGTCGATCTATTGTAAAGAAGATAGCTCATACGTTTACTTTTCCATCATCTTGCAGACTTGCGTTGATTGGACAGATGTTGGTGGTGCTTGCTGCATGACATGTGTTCGTCCTCAACTGGCAAGCATTACTACGTGCATGCGTTGTACATACTGTAAGTATGAATGCGCGCGGATTGCATGAGAATCGATTATTGCATTGTTCTGCAGTGAAAATAGTGAGAGTTGTTTTTACAAAAAGGGTATAGCCTAATCAACTTGTGATATTGATCAATTCAAACGTTACGTGGCAAAAATCAAAGCCAACCTGAGTACATCAAATGGGTCTAATGACTTTAGACTCTTTTTATTTAAATACGTCTCATATAGATATCTTAGTGCAATGAAAACAGTGTTTGGTCGTTCGTTGCGTGACTCGGTAAACATGCAAGCAAAAAGCGCCCAAAGTCAAGCAAAATTGTCCTCGCGAATGTGAAACATGTGTGCTGGCTGAAAGGGAAAACAAATGCCTAACTAAGAATACCATCTACAACATTTTAAAAGTGTTCTTACTGTCAAGCAGTCTACATTGGAGAAACAGGACGCACCATTGGTTCACGGATAAAAGAACACCTCCGTGGCCAGACCGTGTTCACACATTTGCAATCACACTCTGCCAACTTCCTGAAAGAATCCCCAATTAGATGGAAAATACTGCACCCTAACATCAAATTCCCCAAAGAGCGTAAAGTAATTGAAGCACTTGAAATAAGAAAACAATCAACAAACATTATGAATGGCTGTGTAGGCAGGTTTCTCTGCATATAACTCAGTACATTGTTATTATTATTCCCAGGACACCACATCTATTTACTGTATTGTAATTATTAAGCATTGTTTAATCAACCAATACCACTGGGTATTTCACTATTCAAATGTAAGTTATTTAGAGAGTGATTTTCAGTTTAAAATATACCACTGATGAAGCCTTCACCGGCGAAACGTCTGAATACGCGTTTGTCGTCTATTTCTTTTGCCTGACGAAGTTAAATACTCTCAATTCATGATGATTATTATTATTATTATTATTATTATTATTATTATTATTATTATTATTATTATTATTATAATTATTATTATTATTATTATTATTATTATTATTATTATCATCATATATAGAATGACGGAGGTTCGACAACGTGGTTTGTGATCAAAGTTAAATTAATAAATTATTAAGTAGGAGCATCCATGAAGCATTAAAATCTGTCACGGCGTTTGAAAAAGTTTGGCTATTTTTAGAACACGAAATTGACCAATCACTGTTGCTGCAAATTAACGAGTTGAGGCAAATAAAACGAGTTGCAGAGAGCAAATAAAACGAGTTGCTGCAAATAAAACGAGTTGCAGCAAATAAAACGAGTTGCTACAAATAAAACGAGTTGCAGCAAATAAAACGAGTTGCATTGCTACAAATAAAACGAGTTGCTGCAAATAAAACCGGAAGTGCTCAGTGATTGATAGCCAAACTTGTTCAAACGCCGTGGCATAGACCCAATATGTAGCATGGATGCTCCTACTTATGGGCTCCTAACAAAATCCAATGAAACGTTGACAAGGTAAACCATCCTGGAACACCACGGAAAGGTCTCGAAAGAAAGAAAGAGCAGAAAATCTAAGGGGTGATCTCATCCATAATAGATTTAGCGGGATGGTTTTCTATAAAAATAGAACATACCGTAGTTGATGGACCAAGGGCCAATATGAAATATTTTAAAAGAGTTTATGGACTTCTGACTTCACTAACAACTCGTTTACTTAATAGATAGTAAATGACTAACCTGTGGCAGAGGAACATGATTACACTGGGTCCCTGTTGTCCAGTCCCTAAACCTTGCACTCCCGTCAGCCACGCCAAATTCAGTTCCCTGGTAAGCGATCCAATTAATCGTCGCGTTACCATTGGATCCAGTCCCACTCTCAACTAGGCACACTTTAAAGCTGCTTGTAGTGACAGACTCAACCCACGTGAACACTACGTCATGTACACGTGTTGAGCTCGTGCCAAAACCTACTGACGTAAACACCTTCACTGATCCAACACCCGTGAAGGCTGATGGGAAGGTAACAGTATCACAGTAACCATCTAATGATGACCTTCCTATTCGAAGTGTTCCGTGCTGCAAGCCTAGAAATTAAAACGCAAAGAGAGATTTAGCATCGAGGGTCACTTGACCATGGCTGATCTTTTCGTCAGGGACCAAGTTTTAAATTCCATAAGAATGCCAGACTCCTCTCATCGAATTACATTACAGCAGAGCAAGTTAGATGATGGTTTCTTTTCTCCCAAAACATTTTACCAACGATCACGGCGATCTAAGATGGACGTAACAATAGCGCGATTATATCACGTATTTCGGCATAAAGACATTAAACCTCCCTCGTTTAGAAAATTGGTGAGAGGGGCACAGAATAACTTGACTTAGGAACTTCAGTAGTGAAGACATAAAAATGTGACTTTAAACGACGTTTCAAATTAGAGAGCAACGTCTAGCTCAGTATTGTTTGGTGATAAACCTCGGCATAGGTTTCAAAAGCGTCTAAAATCTCGACCCTAAATATCTGAAACACTTTGTCGTGCGTAATACGTTGTGTAGCTAGCATGCTAAGAGGGCGTTGGCTTTCTGTGCAACACGTACCAACACTTTTCGCCCGTTTTGACAAAGATAAACAATTTTTTCTTGTTCTTGTATCTCGTTTTGACTTCAACACGTAAAATAATCTTTATTTGAGCGACTGTTTGAGGAGTATATAGCGATACTACAGATCTGGTTTACACAAAATATGCACCACAATTCACTGTCCAACTGATACAAGGATCGCCATACTAACCTGCAACAGCTACAACAGCTGCGAGAACTATCACCACAACAAGAAACGATCTCATGTTTTTTTTTGCTCCGTTCGTCGAGGTGACTTGTAGTAAAATACACCAAGACTGGAACTTGACGCCCTTTCATAATGATCGACTTGCCTTTCAACTTTAATGATTAAATACTGTATTCTCGTAAATACATGAAGGGGTTTTACATTGATAGCGTAGTAGGAAATTCTCTTTTGATCATTGGTTTTTTGATGAACATCGATTTTCTTCTTTAATGATCCATAAATGTCTGTAACTGTTTAGGGAGAATTTCAATGTCCATCATTTCCTTTCTCTCCTGAGATGAAATGCAATTGAATCGGGATCATGAGCTCAAGGGATTACTTTACAAGGAAGTCGCTAGTCCTTTCTAGAACTAGTGTTTCGTCTTACCGCGTACAACAACTAAGCCTTTTTTTCAAAAAGCTTAACACAATCTTTACACTTGTTTGTTGCAAATTGAGTTGAAATGACGTCGTGTTTACGAGTGTACGTGCAACAGTAAGAAACATCCCAACGGTACTTCCGCTTTTAAGAGGTCGTCTCCCTAAAAACCACCCACTCAAATTCGTACCAAAAATAAATTTTCCTGAAACTCTAGCCACTGAAAGACTTGATCAAAGTTAGTACTAAATGAGGTTTGGTTTGGTTCAAAATATTATCTGGCGGCGTTAGAAACCGTCAAACATTTTGACCAGCCACAGGAAACCCAGGCTGTGTATCTGTCTGGGTCTTTACGTAAATTATAGTAAAATACAGTAAATGAATGATAGCTTCTAAATAAAGTGTATTTCACATATACATACCGTCTTGTCTTCATTTTGCCTCGTTTCGGACGATTTTGACGTGTTTTGGCTCCTCTAACTCTCCCCTCCATATATAATGAGAAGGACGGAAACATCGAGTCTCAAATCACTACAGGTCACGATCGATCCTCCTCGATTTCTCACCTAAAAATTTATTCCCCATCAATTCAAACAACCTCAGGTGAAAGAAAGATAAATATGGATTCCTCGAAAGTGAGTCACGACAAGAAAAAGCATCAGATTCATTCTGGAATCCTTCGAAGAATCCATAACATACAGCCATTTTCATCCGGAGTTCCCGTTTGCTGTCCACGGAAGTAAGCGTTACACCACACGAAATCCCAGCGGGCTTTGGCGCTCGGACCTGATTGGACAAAAATTTCACTCGTGGGGACTATCGAGAGTAAGAAATGGATAGACAAATTATACACATCTAGGGGTGGGTACAATATGAACAACCAATCCGAAATCGACAACAACATGACGACCCGTGCATGGAAAACCCCACAAAATTCCAGCGTTTATAGCGAGATTCAAAAACGTTACCTTATCGCATTTATAATGATAATTATTCGATATTGTCAAATACAAAATGCTGTCTACGCTGAAGCGGAAAGATGAAGAATGCCATGGAATTGTTCCGAAGAAGAAGAGTGAAGGCGAAAAAGTTTTACTTCCTTTTTATGTATCTTTGAAAGCCTGGTAAGTTTGAAGTTACGACCGTTCGATTCAATAATATTTTACATCAATAGTTTGTTCGATAAATGACTTCTTTTATTTCAGGGTTTTGCGTAATTATGAGCAAACTGCAGGATGCTTTTCATTCCGTGATGATATTTTAACTCGTCATTAGTTACGTACAGGAACGGGTGAGACGGGGGCTTAGCATCAAACCCCCTCTACCCCCCCCCCCCCCCCCCCCCCCCCCCACCTCCCATACCCCCATAGCACTAACTGCTCCGTAATAGAGGGGTGTAGATTGTGAGTCTGAGGCATGTTTACCAAACTAATTATCCATTCACCTACTGCGGGAGTTAGGGATGTATTTATTTTCCCAGTAGCTTATCTGAAGGTCGATAGTTCTTTCCCAAAAACGCTCTATCGTCCTTACATCAAGTAGTCAAAACAACTGCAGTGCGTACCGAACAGGGTAGCAAAGGGGGGGTCATGATCACGCTTCACGGGCGATTTTTTGGTAAATTCACGCGTCACGGACCATAATGTCCGAAATTCACGAATCACGAGCGCCAACCATACTTTTGGAATTTCACGCGTGAAAATGTTTAGATCCTAAACGTTCACGTTTCACAGAGCATAACAGCGGTAAATCACGAATCACAGTCGGTCAAAAGGGACGATCACGCATCACGTTGAAACATAAATTCACGCATCACGCTCGAATTTTTATGAATTTCACGATTCACGCTCCATTTTTTGGTCAAATCACGCGTCACGCGTAACCCCTTTGCTATCCTGACCGAATGGTGCTCTTGTCTAGGACCACTTGACGAAGTATATCATATTCATTCATAGCCCGATTGTCGTGCAAACGTCGCGCCGGACGGCAAGTGTATCACGGCATATCGTTATTTCACGTCCTCTTCACGACGTCGATGACAACAACCCTCGTTTTAATTTACTGATCAGTGCGCACTGCGTCATCTTCCACGTACCCTGGTTCCAGAGGCTACTGGTGCTGAGGCTTCGGACTCGTCCTTCGGACTGGCGCCTCTCGTCAGTCGGACTCGCCTCTCGTCCTTCGGATTAGGGTATTTTCCACGTCGCGTCGCAAGCTCATTATGAAGCCATTTTAACCGATACAGGTAAAAGGAAATAAAGAGTATTAGCTTAACGTAGCCTTGTTTAGTTTTGTTGTTTCTTCTCCAGTTTTGAATTGAACTCCTTTCTCCACTCTACCCAGGATTGTTTGTCACTCGGTCACACAACATTCTACTGTATGTTGCTTGCGTTACGAACATGAAACTGCATGTTTCCATCTCATTAGTCTATTTTGTCTTTGAATCAAGCACCATAAGTGATAGCCTCCTTTGCAGGCGTTCTTAGGTGAATGATATTACGAGATTAATACTGCTAAACTCCAAGGAAACATATATTTTAATGACAATCTTTCCCAAGTAAGTCAATCAATGTAAACAAAGCAGCTGCAACGCTCCAATTACTACAGCCGAAAGCTGATTACAAAGATTTTAAATGGTGGTTCTTCTTCACAAAATCTTACGTATCAGCTGCCAACAAGGAAGGTGATCATAATCGTCTGCGGACTTATAATTAGCTTTGATTTTAGTGGCGAATTTGGGCTTCAAGTTTGAGTTGTTAGATCCCAGACATGGCTTGTGTTCAAATGTTGCACTAAATTTCAAGCCGAAATGCTTGAAGTTCTGGAGTTTGGTAAAAGGCGCACAATTAAAAACCCAAATCAATACTGAGATATGTTTCAGTATATCATTCTAAGCTTACGTATACGGAGTTTTAGAGATATCAGAGTGCCTGCACATATAGAAAATATTAATCGCATAATAACGGTGAAATGTAAATAGGAAAAACCTGCTTTGTTAACCTTTATTTCCCACTTGTTCATTTGCAGTAAATACCTAGATTTTAACTCAGATATCATGTAGCACCTTTCTAAAATGAATATCCGAAGACAGTTTCGCTTTAGCTGTCTTTATTTTTTCGCGCGATGCGATTTTCTAGAGGTACTATTTTCCCGCTGGATTCAAGCCAATTTCAGGCCGCCAGAGGCCTGGATCGATTTTCTCGATTTAAAAAAAAAACAACGATTTTTTTTTACAAAATGAACATCAGATCATTGGTTTGTACAATATTCCCTTTCTTTAGATTGAATATTAATGTTTTCACTGTGGCCAGATTTTTGGCTATTTTGCTCCATCAGATATGGCATTCTCTCTTAAGAACTGTAGAAAACCATAAAATAATAAAAAATCGTAAAAGTTTTAATCCCATTGAGAAGGAAGGCCCGATTCCGAAAAATGGAGGCTTTCATAAAATCGAATTACCAGCGCTCCAGTTACGGTGAAGTATGAATCTGAATACTGAATCTCTATCATCAGGTATTGTTTTCCAAAAGTGTGTCGGGGATTTTCGATATTTGATTCCTAAAAAAAATGACAAGCATTCAAAGTTTGATGTTAGATATTTTTCGAGTTGATGTAATATGAACGCTAATAACTTGAAATGTAAAGCGAAATCAAACAATCCCCGACACGCAAATTTCGTGGAAATTAGACGTTTCTAGATACCCTATTAATTCACGTTAATGTCGTTAATGTCGAGCTTCACGGCAAAATATACTTCGGAGAAATAAGCTTCCAAAGTTGTGTAAACAAAAGACACCTCATTTCCGCCATTTTCCGGCTGGGACACCTTCTTATCCAATCAGAATCGTTATGAGGTCACTAAGGTCATCATAAACTAATTGAGCCAGAAAACTCTCGCCAAACTGGTTCTACAAGCCTCGAGAATCCAACGAACGATACTTCTAAAATGTATAAACTAAAATAGTAGACGGCAAGACGCTTTGCTCTCGAACTGAGCTTTTTATCACAACACTATGGAAATTCAAATTCCCGGCCGTTCTTTCGCGCGCCATCAACAGTGCGCCCAGCAAGTGTTAATTCGGTTGATTCTTGATATTATTCGACGGAGCACATTTTCGTCCATAACTCAAAAAAAAACATTTCGATTCAGAATTTTTTTTCACCAAATCATAGTTTATAATATTTTCTTGCTGATAAGCTAAAAAAAGCAAATTCGAGTTCTGAGACCGCGCGAACGTATACCATATCCTTAATCAAGGGGGGGAGCTACTGATATAAGAACGTGATGATTCGGTGAACTCGGAAACATAACTATAATATTACGGTACTACACAAAGGAACATGCCGTAACTGTATTAAAACGCAAGTTGTATGCCATATTCTGTAATTATCTCTTACTGACCATATTTCTTGGGGGAGAGGAGGGGGCGCTTGATCGAGGAAATACGGTAGCTATTTACTTTCTTTCCTCTGGTGAGAGGAGAGGAAAGTTTGTGTACTAGACACAGTCGGACATAATTCAAAGCGAAAACAAAAGACTCCATGCAAGTGAGAACGAAGCTAACAAAGAATATCAGTTCAGTTTTGCCGTTAAAAGAGCAGTGTTCCAAGGCGTGCGCTAAAATCGTCGAAATGCCCTGAAGTTGTTATAAATAACATCGCTCCCATAAGACATGAAAGACAAAAACAACACCTAAAAGTGTGCAATGCACTAATTTGGAGACACTGTACTCTCACACACTACCACTACATTCTAATATTATATGCATACAACGTTCAGCTCACTAGTTTGTTTGTTTTTCTGAGGGAGGAAAATCGGAGTATCCGGAGAAAAACCCTCGATCCAAGCAAGGGAGAGTTACATTAACAATAACATATAGTTAAAACGTTGATTATACGGCATTTACAACAAATAAGCTTTTACGTACGAGTGTCGTCATGATCAGGGACGAAGACAAACTAGGACAGCATGTATAATCTAGCAAAATAGAATGACATTAACTTATTTTAGAACGAATGTATATATTTAAGGATTGTTTACTGAAATAACTGTCACGTTAACAGCAAATCAAGCCATTTGACCGTAACATCTCAGCTTTCCAAGAGTATGATATCCAAGTTCATCAGAATCTCCTACATCACCAAACCTAGAATTTAGTGAAAAGATTAAACATACGATATTACTGCAGTGTGGACGTACTAGCATAGATGGATTATGAATAGATTAGGATGAGAGGATGGAACTCCGTAGGTAGAAAGCCGGGCTGGGTTTGAGATAATAACATTTAATAACAATAACATTTATTTATATGGCGCAAATTCAACATACGTTTTCAAATGCGCCTTAAAGTTTAGATGGTAATATAGTTAGCTCTGCAGCGGAATTGCAATGTGAGGCGGTCTACTCTGATGGAATCTACTTGTGTTCATACCTTAGCGAAATGACAGGAAGATCTTCTTTGTAGGTCAGTAAACCAGAATCTTCAAGCCAAAAGTCCTTGTTTGCGTCACAGTTACAGTTGGCATTGTTTGCACAGCTTTCCGTCATGCCACAGGCGCACATTCCACTGTCACGTGACGCGCCGCCCCAGTACTTCATTTGACGCCCATCACGTGACACAAGCCATGATGTCTGTGCATCTACACGATGATCTGAATAATAATAGAAAGAGTTCAAATGTAGAAAGATGACTGGAGTAAGCAAGACAATAATATCGATCCCATGCATGACTTACACAGTAACAGTGCATCCACACACTCGTATTTGATGTACTGTTCACAATGGGTTGAGATGGATGTCAATGCTCGTAGTTGGATCAGATCACTACACTGTTATTTTCAAGGAGTCAGTTTAACTCCAAAAAGGGAGTTAAAAAAAAAGGTACAGAATGACTCTCTTTTCTGGAGTTGATTTAACTCTGTCATATTTTACTCTTTCTAGGAGTAAAATTTACTCTAGTGTTAGAGTTATATTTACTCTTTTTAAGAAGTCGTAACAACCCTGGTAGGAGTTAAACTTACTCTAGTGTTGGAGTTACAATTACTCTTTTCAGGAGTTAAACTTACTCTACCGTTGGAGTTACAATTACTCTTTTCAGGAGTAAAACTTACTCTAG
This sequence comes from Actinostola sp. cb2023, assembly GCA_033675265.1. Classification (NCBI taxonomy): domain Eukaryota; kingdom Metazoa; phylum Cnidaria; class Anthozoa; order Actiniaria; family Actinostolidae; genus Actinostola; species Actinostola sp. cb2023. The sequence goes on along the minus strand of JAUJYZ010000708.1, from coordinate 69,871 downwards.
TGTTGGAGTTACAATTACTCTTTTCAGGAGTTAAACTTACTCTACCGTTGGAGTTACAATTACTCTTTTCAGGAGTAAAACTTACTCTAGTGTTGGAGTTACAATTACTCTTTTCAGGAGTAAAACTTACTCTAGTGTTGGAGTTACAATTACTCTTTTCAGGAGTAAAACTTACTCTAGTGTTGGAGTTACAATTACTCTTTTCAGGAGTTAAACTTACTCTAGTGTTGGAGTTACAATTACTCTTTTCAGGAGTAAAACTTACTCTAGTATTGGAGTTACAATTACTCTTTTCAGGAGTTAAACTTACTCTAGTGTTGGAGTTACAATTACTCTTTTCAGGAGTTAAACTTACTCTAGTGTTGGAGTTACAATTACTCTTTTCAGGAGTAAAACTTACTCTAGTGTTGGAGTTACAATTACTCTTTTCAGGAGTTAAACTGTAAAAATGGATTGGTTAAATCTACCAAAAAGGTTAATAAAATGAAGTGGATCTGAGGTAACCATTTTAGAATTGGTTCTTTTAACCATTTATTAATAGGTAATTTCGACCACCAATATGGTGGTAAAATGAACCATTGCCTTTTGGTTATAACAACCAATTAAACCATTTCTCAAAGTGGTCATTTTAACACAAATTAACACCCCAAACCAAACATAGGCTATTTGATATTTTAAATTGAAAACAAAACAAATTGACATACTTTCAAATGGATTTTCTGCTGAAATATTTATTTGAAAAGTGGGTACGTAGAATTTATAACCATTTTCCCAAATGGTCATTTTAACAAAATTACAAAGGTAAAAGTCACAAAACAAAATATATTTTTTTGCTGAAATATTCATTTAAAAATGAGTTATACTGATACAAGCTACATGTACATGTACAGAGTGTATAGGCGGCTTACACTAAAGACCATTGATTGATTGATCGATTGGACACTGTGACTTGAACTGGGATAACTGCTCTCTGCCATCAACTGGAAACAATGTAATAACAAAATCTAATGTTGGTTTGTAGGTTGGATAATTCATGACAAAACTTTTTGTATCTTCAACCGGAGTTTTATTTCAAAACTGCCAAGCTTTCGGGCTAAGCGCCCATCTTCAGGGCTAAATGCATACAATCTAATTACAACGGCTATAAGTATACGAACACAAACAAACAAACGCCACCAAACAAGCAAGCTCGTGCTCAACAAACTGAACAGTCTCGCACAAAGCAAACAAAATCGAACAACGCCAGATAGAAATTAAAGAATGAAAAAGGTGCGCGAGGAATAGAAAATGAAGTATTAACGTAAGAATTGAAAATAATAAATAGAAAGGTAGCCAAAAAAACGAAACCAGAGCGCGATGAACTATAAAAACGGAATAAAATTGAGTAAGCGAATGATTGAATAAAAGAATGAACGAATGAATGAACGAATGGATGAACAAATAAATGAATGATAGAATGAACGAATGGATGAACGAATTAATGAATGAACGAAATAATGAATGAACGAATGGATGAAAGAATAAATGAAAAAATGAATGACATAATGAATGAACGAAAGAATGAGTAAATGAACCTACATGCCACTAATTAACAAGCAATAATTGCGCAATCTATTTATTTATTTATTTATTATTATTTTATTATTATTATTCATCCTTCCATTCATTTACAATAGTACAAGACCCCATGATTTCGCTAGACGCCGCTAAATACACACCAGCTTTGACAATATCATCTGATTTGATTTGATTTTCACTTTATTTTTAGTGACGATCATTCTCGTACCCAGAGCACCTCGGTCGGTCGTTCCTTCTCCCGTCAGTGGCTCTGGTAACAGCCATTTCTAGGCCGATGCTGATTGGTCCAAATGTCCGCGCATGCGCGACTTTCATTTGAAACTGCTCAATCGTGATTGGTCAATCTATAACGATGCTCGGAGCTTTTTAGAAGAGAATCCTCTGCGCATAGGTATAACACACAAAGCTGACTCTTTTTCTAACGGGCTCAGATGGATTTTCAAAATGGCGGACGGTCTGAATGGTGGTCATTGCTACTATTTTCTGCTAAGAAACTGTAATCATTTTACTGGTCACAAAGAAAAACACGCAAGTTTGGTTCTGTACTTGTTTTCGCTTCTCTTCTGTCGAGGCAAGTAATTAATTTACGCTATAAATTACCTCCTTCAACAACGGACTACGATACCGTTGAGACAGAACAAAATCAGTTGGCTTCGTTTCGGGTTCCTTTGCAAAAAAATAAGCATCCATATAAAATGTCGTGTTTTTGTGAATGTTAAAAGAGTACAGAACAAGATTGGTGGGGTGTATTTTCTTCCCTTCTCAGTAAATGTGCAGATAAAAGTACAATCTTGTATTAAAAGACTAATAAATTACTTGCCATATCATGTTGTTGTATTTGAGTAATACCCTGTGTATCATTTGCCCTATTTTCCCCCAAGGCAGACTCAGTGAAGTCTATTGATGAGAAATATTTCAGCATATTTCGTGTATCAGTAGTATTCTACATATATAATACATATATTTTAACATATTTTATATTTTAGCTTTCTTTCTTTCTCTCCTAATATATTAAGTTAGCCTGTTTTGAAGATGTAGAAATGCTTCATTAAACCGTTATTATTATTTTATTTTTATTAATTATTATTAAAAGGCTGTATGCATTCTTATAGTTGAGACAGGAAGTACACTATGCTGTTGTTATCCCCTTGATTATATTTTATAAATAGAGGTTATTAGTCGGCTAAGCATTGAATACGTCTATAATACTGTGTAGTAAAAATTCACAGCCGTATTAGATGCTTAGCCGGTTAATAAATTGTTTATTATATATTTTGTCAAAGAAACTAGCTATTCTGGTGAAAGAAAAACAACAAATTACAGTGAAAACTTGGAAATCTCTGTACGAGCGCACGCTAGCCAAAACTGTAGAATTTCTCACGCTGATTGGTTAATTTTCATCACACGATTGTGTATGATTAAGTAACCACACAAAATACGGTCCCATATTTCGTGTGCTTTCGTGCATTCTTTGACACAAAATACAATAAAGTAAAATATTTAACTTCACCTAGTGGGTACTGATCAGCATTACATGCAAAAATATAAAAGGACCTGTGAAGCACATTTTGGTCTAGGCCAGCCTGTGTTCTCTAAGGTTACTACAAATAAGAAGTCAACCTGGCCTCGGGACAATTCGATGAAACTTTTACAACTGTAATTTACAAGTGTAGCCATTGTTCTTGTAAAAGTTTTATTGAAAAGTGTCTGATTGGGAGGGTGGAGTAAATTTCAGCCTGCAGTTTCTAAATATACTTGCTTTTGCATAGCACGCTCAATTCTGGGTGTCCTCTTGTTTTATTCAAGAATGTCATAAACATCTACATGTAATAAAAATAAATACTTCAATTTCCTTAATTTGCATACTCTTTCTGCAATCATGCACCTTTGTGTCACTGTCTACCCTACTACATGTAGCAGAGTTTTTTCTACTCACCAGGAAAGAGGTGCAGGGTAGCCACTGTCATGCACATTATTGAAAAATCTCCAAATAAGTCTTAGGCATAATGACCCTCTCTTTCCCTCTTTCCTTTCCCTCTGATTAAAGTGAAATACAAATGTTTATCTTAGCTACAATATCTAACCATGCAACTAGGAAAGGCTTTCTCAGTGAAATTTCTTTGAAAATATGGGCTCTGGTTGCATGGTTAAATAATAGTAATACATCCATCAATAGTTTGTATCATCAACCTGTGATATTTTATTTTAACCGAGCTTTCGAGCAACTTGCTCATCTTCAGGGTTACAGATGTTTCAAGTGTAATTCCAAAAATATTTTTGTAAAAGTATTTTTGGAATTACACTTGAAACATCTGTAACCCTGAAGATGAGCAAGTTGCTCGAAGCTCGGTTAAAATAAAAAATATCACAGGTTGATGATACAAACTATTGATGAATCTTCACACAACCTACAAGAATCTTCTTGAAATAGTAATACATTGTCAAAATGGATTTCTTGCAATAGTCTCTTTTCGTGTTCACAGATCCCCCAGAAACCGCTGTACTTATTGATATCAAACGCATTTGTACAGGGTTAGCCTCGAGTCAGTGAAAATTATCAAATACAATGTATCAACAAGAACACGAAAAAATGTTTACATGAAACAATAGAAACATTTTTGAATTGCACGGACTGTTCTCTATTATTGTCAAAAGTTGGAATCTACAATGTAGAATAAATCTGAATAAATTATGAAATCTACAACAGTCTATTGTAGATTTCATAATTTATACAGATTTATTATTTATTATTTTTACTGCACTTGCAGTCACATAATGGATGGTGAAATATTTTGAGACAATTATATCACATCCATCATTCCCTAATCTGCCAAAGAGCATGTTAGACACACTAAACATTGACATGTGAGAATGGAACAGTGGATGAAAAGATGCAAGACAAACTGACAAATAACCTAATGTTCCTTGGGATGCTACCTCTGACGATCAATCTAAGCCTGGATGATTATACATGTACCGTGTTAAGTTGGTCTTCTCTGAGGATAGTTATGATAATTAAAAAGTTGAATTAAATAACACAGAAAACAATGTCAAATATTACACATCTTCTCTGATAGAGTCTATGTGTACCGGAAGTATGTTTCCATTGGCATCCACCACTTCTGGTGTTTCTAAAAATAGATTTAGTGAAATTAAGATATCCCAAGGGCAATACAGCGAGACTCCCTTGGCTCTGTCCCTTATGCCCTCTTGGAGTATTGAATTAAATTGATGAACAGGGCCCAGGGTTAAAATAGCTAACCTAGGGTAAAATATTAAGAATTAACACTAGGTTAGCGAATTTATCCCTGGGTTAGCGTTAACACGCTTTCGAACAACCGGGCCCAGATGTCAAGCTACAGGATATCAATAATTATATAAGTATATATAATGTACAAGAAATACTATTTAAAAATAGTATTACATACATGTACATTTTATGTACTTATTATAGTAGTAAATGGCTGCAAGAAAAGCAAGAGTGTTACAAGAAATCCAGTGATTATTACTCAACATTCAACAGAATCCTGAGCCATTTCATAAATTAATGAAAGTATTAGCTTGGTATTACCTTACAAGTACATTGTAAGTTTTGGCATTAAAAAAAATATATAAATCATATTTTTTAGAGTTTTTATTTGGTTCTGCACATATATTACAGGAAATGAAAACAAACTAAGCTAAATGAATGTCACTGTTTTACTATATTAGCAAATATGAAAAGAAAGTGCATAAATTCTATATGTAATTAACTGTAGGGTGTGTACCAGTGGTGGTTAAAGTAGTAACAACATTTACAACTGTAAAAGTATCTATTTACAACCTCCCAGATCTGTGAAGCATGGCTACATGGTGCAACAAAATATAAATTTATGTTTCGATCAACATCTGTCAGAGAGTTCAGAACATCAAATCTCCACTACTGGGTCAATTAAGACTGATTACACTAGGGGTATATCCTTAGTTATAGCCTGCGTAGGCAGGCTCTAGGAAAAAGGGTGGTTCAATTAAGCTACCTTAGTTCCAAAATGTTAGATCTTATTTGTTCCTAAGGTATATAAGCAACCATGAGTGTCTTGAGTCAGAATTATCATCTGATATTATGATGCAAAAATCATCACACATGAGCAACATAGCACAATTATCACACAATTTATGTGCTGGTGGCAGCACATAATTTTTACGCCTAAAAGGTACCAACTCTAAAGTGACAAAAGCTACAACTGTCATTCCGGCTGTCATTATCTTATCTCGGGTCATTGATCTTGGGTATCTTATTTACTGACAAACACCCTAAATGGTACCGGCTTAGTCTCTTGTGGTCCATTTAGATTTGTGTTACCTCTCTAAGAGGGTGGTTCACCTTTTATATGGATCCTTTTGTTCCACACGACCCCACCAGCTTTAGCTAAAATAAGTAATATCGTGTTTAAATAAAAGTTATTGTATTGTATTGTAATTTCTGAAGACAAAGGGACTGCTGAAATTAAAATGCTTTAAAATAACTACTCTTCTACATGAGATAGTGTACTAGCTTCTCTCTCAAAAAGAAGAATGTAAACAGCCTAATAATATTTCTCATCAATAGACTTCACTGAGTCTGCCTTGGGGGAAAATAGGGCAAATGATACACAGGGTATTACTCAAATACAACAACATGATATGGCAAGTAATTTATTAGTCTTTTAATACAAGATTGTACTTTTATCTGCACATTTACTGAGAAGGGAAGAAAATACACCCCACCAATCTTGTTCTGTACTCTTTTAACATTCACAAAAACACGACATTTTATATGGATGCTTATTTTTTTGCAAAGGAACCCGAAACGAAGCCAACTGATTTTGTTCTGTCTCAACGGTATCGTAGTCCGTTGTTGAAGGAGGTAATTTATAGCGTAAATTAATTACTTGCCTCGACAGAAGAGAAGCGAAAACAAGTACAGAACCAAACTTGCGTGTTTTTCTTTGTGACCAGTAAAATGATTACAGTTTCTTAGCAGAAAATAGTAGCAATGACCACCATTCAGACCGTCCGCCATTTTGAAAATCCATCTGAGCCCGTTAGAAAAAGAGTCAGCTTTGTGTGTTATACCTATGCGCAGAGGATTCTCTTCTAAAAAGCTCCGAGCATCGTTATAGATTGACCAATCACGATTGAGCAGTTTCAAATGAAAGTCGCGCATGCGCGGACATTTGGACCAATCAGCATCGGCCTAGAAATGGCTGTTACCAGAGCCACTGACGGGAGAAGGAACGACCGACCGAGGTGCTCTGGGTACGAGAATGAGTGACGATTGTCTATGGAATTAGTGGTCATGCGTAGTGTTTTGGATTTGACAAAGTCCCACATCGATTGCGAGAAAGATAAATGTTTGTATATAAATGGTTCCAATACGTTTACATCTGATGGAGACACTAAGCCTCGGTGAGCCTCGATAGCATGTGATCGTATATTGCTGATACAACTGACGCCCCCCCCCAAAAAAAAATATATACTGGGTTTTATAAGTCGTGCGGCCTACGGCCTGGGCACGAGTAATAACATCCAGACGATTCAGACTATGATCTGGCGAAGCCGGCTCGCATGGCAAAACTCGAGAAGGTCACATACTTCACATTGTGTGTACCGATATGATCAAATACTTCGCATTCCGTGGCCTAACAAAAATAATAATAAAAAGAAAGTCCATTTTATAACTCGGGCTTCCTTCGGAAGGGCCCGAGTAATAAGATACAACATTGCCACTCATATTGTAAATAATACATATGGACGGCCGATCTGTATGAGATTGACAAACTCGTGAAATAGACATTGCTGTAGCTAGACTAGACTGACATGACCTATAAACTTGGTCCCTTTAACCTTGCCATCCCTACGTACTTTTCCCAAACCCATCCTGCTTTACAAAATCGATGAAAGGGTTCAGTTGTCAATTGGGACCTCGTCTTATACTAACTCCTGCCACGCTTAATCTAGTTTCACTACTTTTTTTGTAATTTCTTTGTAATTTCCAACTATTATTTTTATGTGGCGAATTCAATCATTGCCAGACTAAATATGGGACATTAGCCAGCGGTTTCCTCGGGCTCAGCATTTTGTCCCAAAATTCGCTAAAAACAGTTCTAATTGCTAAATAAATGAAATACATATCTTAATTAGCGTTAATCTTTGTTTAGAAAGCAAGTTTAGAACTTCAAAATATCAAAAAGACTGATTTAACGACGGTCGATCAAAATATGACACAGGAAGCCCAACACAGAAATAGAGGGTGTCCACCAAAATACATCGAAATTTTACACTTCAAGCTCTCGGACTCCCTGTGTGCCATCACAGAATGCAGGCTAAGAATTCATGTAAACAGAAAAATGGCGGATGGTGAAGATCTTCATTTTCGGACAACCTTCCCTTCAGATATGGCCTGTCTTGGAGGATGACGAAAAGTGACTTTTAGGGATGATATCCACGCTCTTGGAACTAACTAGATTTGACAAAATGGGGATGTATCTACGTGAAATGTGTGCAGCAAACATTGCTGTTGAAAGTTCGAGTCAGACACGGCGTGTTAGACTGACTGATAGTTCTTGAAATTGAAATTACCCAACACAGGTTAAGACATTTTACAGAATATATATGGGGGATTCGTTCAGATAATCAACTCAATTATTGAAGCTCATGGAACCAGGTAGCACAATTGTAACCACAATTATGGTCATCTAAATAAATGTGTTTGCTCATTCGCTGTCAATTTTTAGTCCGACATAAGATCGTTACTGAACTAAGTATTTGCAAAAAAAATGAAGTTCGCCATACATTTTCTTATACGATACTATCGCCATTACGGCTACTACTGCGCATGTTCGCTCATCGGCATGTCCAATATTTATGGTGATGAAACCGCTAAACTAAACTTCCCGAGAATATAAACTCAAGTCAGAGACAACATTATTATTATGCTACCTGGCTGTAACTTCACAATTTTTACCCGAGAATATAGTTACAACACATCTCTAACGAATAATAGCAGAGAAGAAGAAATCTCACTGACGATATCGGCAGGAGAGCACAATGGCATTCGTATCAAGGGACTTGGACTGCAAATTCAATCAAATATATGAAGACCTTGAAATAAAGTGACCAGAAGATGCTAAAACGTGCATGGATGCTAGGTATACATCGTACGGCACCCGGTTCAGTTCGAAAGCGGGTTAACGCTAACACGGGGTTAAATATGGCTAACCCGGGGTTAAATTCGCTAACCAAGGATTAATTCTTAATATTTTACCCTAGGTTAGCCATATTTAACCCTGGGTTAGCGTTAACCCTTTTTCGAACAACTACCGAGCCCGTGAAGATATAGTGATCACTAAACGACACGTTGGAACTGCATGTGTATGCTTAGGTCAGTTCTTGGGTGATCCACCTAACAAGTGGTCCAATCAGAGAACGGAATGTTTAATCATCATTATTTTAAAGAGAGGAAGTATATAACCACATGACAGACCAGGCATTCTTCAGACACTCTACTTAAGTGTCCAAAGCACTAATTTGGAGACACTTTACTCTCACACACTACCACTACATTCTAATATTCTATACATACAACATTCAGCTCACTAGTTATGTTTTTTTTTTAATGAGGGAGGAAAATCGGAGTGCCCGGAGAAAAACCCTCGAAGCAAGGGAGAGAACGAACTGACAAACTCAAATCACATGTGATTCCAGGTCGATCCGGGAATCGAACCCGCGAACACAGAGCTCTCGCCACTCGGCCACCCTTGCTTCCCAAATATCAAGAAGAAGTATACATTTCAGCAATATTTGGGATGGGGGAGTATATCTTGACAATCCGTATTCATGACTGTGGAATTTTGACCAGTGCTGTCGATAATACTCCAGTTTGGCGTTGATTAGTGATGACCGCTGTCCTTGACAAAATACGCATTTGTACAGGGTTAGCCTCGATTCAGAAAACATTCCGTGCAATTCAAGAATGTTTATATATATTGTTTCGTGTTCTTGTTGATATTTGTGAATAATCTACACTGACTCGAGGCTAACCCTGCACACATGCGTCTGATGTCAATAAGTGCAGCGGTTTTATAACGCGGGATCGATCTGTGAACGCGAAAAGGGACTATTTGGAATCAGGCTAACATAATATTGTCCTATTATCATGCCATATAGATGTCGAGAATGGGTATGATGTGGCAGATTTGTCTGCACGTTCTAGTACTAGTAGTCGCAGAACACAAAAGAAAGCTGTCGTTTCTATTACCGTTTATTCAAAATACAGAGGGCAGGGGAGAAACCAAGGAGAGAGCACCCTTGAAAGTGGGGAGGGGGGCGGATATACGAGTAATACTAGTATATATCACACGACAATGTATTGTGACAAACTGTTTGGCTAAAAGTGTGGTGGGTTACATTAACAATAACGTCTATATAGTTAAAATTTTGATTTTACGGCATTTACAACAAATAAGCTTTTACGTACGAGTGTCGTCATGATCAGGGACGAAGACAAACTAGGACAGCATGTATAATCTAGCAACATAGAAAGACATTAACTTATTTTAGAACGAATTTAAATTTTTAAGGATTGTTTACTGAAATAACTGTCACGTTAACAGCAAATCAAGCCATTTGACCGTAACATATCAGCTTTCCAAGAGTATGATATCCAAGTTCATCAGAATCTCCTACATCACCAAACCTAGAATTTAGTGAAAAGATTAAACATACGATATTACTGCAGTGTGGACGTACTAGCATAGAGGGATTATGAATAGATTAGGATGAGAGGATGGAAGGAAGGTAGAAAGCCGGCGGGGTGGGTTTTAGATGGTTATATAGATAGCTCTGCAGCGGAATTTCAATGTGAGGTCTACTCTGATGTAATCTACTTGTGTTCATACCTTAGCGAAATGACAGGAAGATCTTCTTTGTAGTTCAGTAAACCAGAATCTTCAAGCCAAAAGTCCTTGTTTGCGTCACAGTTACAGCTAGCATTGCTTGCACAGCTTCCCGTCATGCCACAGGCGCACATTCCACTGTCACGTGACGCGCCGCCCCAGTACTTCATTTGACGCCCATCACGTGACACAAGCCATGATGTCTGTGCATCTACACGATGATCTGAATAATAATAGAAAGAGTTCAAATGTAGAAAGATGACTGGAGTAAGCAAGACAATAATATCGATCCCATGCATGACTTACACAGTAACAGTGCATCCACACACTCGTATTTGATGTACTGTTCACAATGGGTTGAGATGGATGTCAATGCTCGTAGTTGGTTCAGATCACTAGATATCCCATCATAAACCACATCACGTCTATAGCACCCATTAGCCTCACAACCGGTCACTATGGTGCGGACTTCGCTGTTGTGACTCACAACTGTCACGCCAATGCCATTGTGACTGGTCATGTTACAGTAGACGCTGAATGGCTGCGCTGCACCATTGGGTCCATCAGGATCAATGACGTAATGCTTGCTTTCATGGTACCCAAGAGACTTTGCGTTACTACAAGACTTGGGAGCTGGAGAGCAAATCAGAACATGTTGAGTGAATTGAAATTACGACCACCATCAACACAACTGAAAACGATAGGTACATTTGACCACAATCCTTTGCGCGCAGAAAACACAGCATATCTTTGAGAATGACCGTAAGAAAGAGTTTTGAAACTGAAAATGTGAACAGATAAAGCAATATGGGCGCAGTTCCCGAAAGACTGATTAGTTAATTGAATCGAATGTCTTTCTCAACAGGTTTCAGATATTGGCAGTGGTTTGTAGCGGGGAATTATACTATCACTCTGCCGCATCCTGCTGGACACCTGTTTATCAGCCGTTTTGTAGAATAATAATAGAATCCTAAAATCATAATATTTAATTACGTCTCTTCCACATTGGCTGTTTTTGGGAAGAGCTCACACTCCATAACTTGTAAAGGCTAATTATTCACTCAACTGAGTCAACGGATTTTCTTAAGGCTGACTCGCATTAAAAAAAAAAAAAAAAAACGCATTAACCCACTAGCTATAGCTGAGCTCTGAAAATTCGGAAAAAGCCTTCTTATTATTGCATAACCCGAGCCAAATACTTTCCCATCCGGCCCTCCCGCTCAGTTATTAAGTACATCGTATTAAATTTGGCCGCTCTCAATTGATTGGAAGACTGAAGACAAAAATGTAAGGATAGAAGAATGAACTACCACGGCGCATTACTGAAATCCTTATTTTCGAAGCTCATGTAGTTGGTTGTCGTCTAGTATGTCTACAGTAGTTTCTCGGCTCCAATGCTGCGATACATTCGACATATTTTCTGACAATCTCATCACCTGAAGATTTGAAGTAGAAGTCGTAAAATTCTGACGGCACCAGTTTGAAGCCGCCATAGTCTGCTGGAGAGTCGTAAATAGTGCAAAGGTGCCGTCCAATTTCGTCTGGGTTTCTTGCAAAGTTGATTGAAACGCATTTCAATTCACGAAGGCAGAAGAAAAGACAGCTGAATGCATCCTCGACCTCGGTTGATGCTATCCCTTCACCTCCCTCCATGAAAGAAAAGGGCTGCTTTTGAAAATCGGACGATCTGTAACGATCGCTATCCGAGCACATCACTTCACTAAACGGCACGAAAAGATGAGTGAAAATAAACACAACTATCATGATGTGGAACACACAAGTTGGAAGGATTGTTGACTGAAGCATACTCGTCGTGGCTCAGTTGTTGGATTTGCTATGAGTAGTGCCGTAACCAAGCTCTAACGACGGACGAGGCAAGAATGAAAACCTGAGTTGCCTCGTGTTGCCTATGCATACAATGATGTATCTAAGGCCTTGATGAATGTCTTGTAAATAAAGTATACATTAGGAAGCCTATTAGATACTATTCAATTAAGACATCAGACTAAAAGTGCGGCTTTTATTAGAAAACAGCGTGAGGGAAGTCTTCTTTAAGGCACTAAATGAACACTTATTACTGAAACATACCATGATCCTCCTAGTGGGGCCATTTTACCGTTTTTATATCAAGAAGTTTGGTGATTTTATTTCCATGACTTGTCTTTTATTTAATTCAATACTTTTGCCACTTGTTGTCTTGAGCGATGACTTGGCGTGTTGTGATATCCTACATGCAACTGGAACGCTTTCAGAAACGCCGCGAGTCAGGTTGTTGAATCCATTAGTTAAATGATCCAATAATGACAACAAATGGCTTGGGGCGAAAATAAATGAAAAGCATATTTGTCAGCACATATATTGTAGTTGGAATTTTCCCTGTTGTTTTATTTTTTTCTGAGCTGAAGTTTGTTCTTTCAATTATGATGGAAGATCACAATAGTACAAAAAACGCATGGAAATGTTGTGGTTCGTGAATGTTCGAAATCTTAAACCAGTGAACATTAAACTGACCAGTGAGAAATAAAATAAAATAAAATAAATAATTATAACTGTTTATTTAATTGTCCAATGTGTTCTAGCGCTTGCGCACTAATAGATCTTTTTCGAGATGCGATGGTCGCTGTCCAAAGTATCGCGGGCGAGCGTGGAAACGAGGCATATTCGGGCAAGAATGTAATCAAACAAATCCTTTTCATCGTAAGAAAATGATAAAAGCTCCATATTTTGTGCGATATTGCCTTTCCACGAAGAATTCAAGTGTCTCACCTGTTTCTTTACGATGTCAACAATGTATCAGCCGCCTGTAAAGCAATGACTTGGCATTCTTGTAGTGTTTTTGGCTGTGAACTGAACACCGAACGTAAGATACAACTCGATGTCCCAGGTAACACAATTTTCCGTAGAACTAACAAGTAAACTCTACGTTTTTTAAACAGTACACTGCCTGATTTGAAAGAATATCTCTCGTACTTGGGAATACCAACGCGGTACAATAATAGAAAGGTTTATTTATACAATGGAAAACTTGCTGATCATATCTAGCTGCCATCCAGTCTTGGCAAAGAAAATCGTGATATGAACAAATTGCAAAGAAACATCACCAAGATAACATTCATTTACCATTATAAATCACTAACTTAAAGACTGGCTGGACTAAAAATCTCACTCATGCACCGTACTATCTACAACTTCAGTAAAATGCAGCCTGTTCACACAAGGCAATTTAATGTTCGGTGTTTTCACAGCCAAAACACTACAGTAATGCATTGTTGACATCGTAAAGAAACAGGTGAGACACTTGAATTCTTCGTGGAAAGGCAATATCGCACAAAATATGGAGCTTTTATCATTTTCTTACGATGAAAAGGATTTGTTTGATTACATTCTTGCCCGAATATGCCTCGTTTCCACGCTCGCCCGCGATACTTTGGACAGCGACCATCGCATCTCGAAAAAGGTCTATTGGGGGACACTGTACTCTCACACACACTACCACTACATTCTAATATTCTATGCATACAACTTTCAGCTCACTAGATCGTTTTTATTGAGGGAGGAAAACCGGAGTACCCGGAGAAAAACCCCCGAAGCAAGGGAGAGAACGAACTGACAAACTCAAATCACATGTGATCCCAGGTCCGGGAATCGAACCCGGGACACAGAGGTGACAGACCGAGGCTCTCACCACTCGGCCACCCTTGCTTCCCAAGAAAACCGTACGAAATAATTAATTAGCCCTTGTACTTTACCTTATGGTACAAAGCACCATAAAGTACTGTTTTGTTTTGTTTTACGGATATAATACGAGCACTCCACAAGCACTCTTAGAAATTTATCAAAAGTTACTTTATTAACATTTTTGCTCTATCACCAATGAGCCCGCGAGCATGACGGAACTAAAAGTCAGGTGTATTTTATATACAGCGCATGCCCAAAAGGTATACCGGCGTGCCTGAAAATTGCACTATCGAGTCTCGTGGCTGAAAAAAAAAACACTAAAAAAGATTCGCAAAAATAAGAACTGTAGTTATTAGCCACTTTAGAAACGAGTAAAGGACTGGGAACGAGTTTTGAGAATTAATCTAATTAAAAAATGAACCCCATCGCAAGAAAGAGCATATCACAATTAGCATTATTACCAAGTTTCAAAAGGTTTTGTTTGATATTGAACGAGTAACAGCTTTCCAAAACTCGCAAAAATTACAAAGAAACAGGCTCCTGAAAGAAATGTATGTTTAGTAGGGACGCTTGTACCGAGTAATCATACATTTCTTTGTAATTTTTGCAGTTTTTAAATGTCTGCAGTTCAGTTGCTGCTTCTCCAAACCCTATCAAACTCCTAAAACGTACTAATTCTGATATGCTCTTTCATGTGATGGGGTTCATTTTTTAATTAGATTAATTTTTAAAACTCGTTCCCAGTCCTTCACTCGTTTCTAAAGTGGCTAATTAGTGTCAAGAAAGCCAAGGATTGTACGTCACAAAATCTGGACAATCAAAGAATTTGGAGATGATTCTATCAAAATTACATAACGTACCAAATTTCAATACAGTAAATACATATAGGAGAAATCGTTTTTCCTAATTTTTCGCCTTACTAGATGTTGGAGCTGCTGATAATCTTTTCCAATGACATTTTTTTGAAGAAAGACAAGGATTATACGTACGTCAAACAATATATCTGGAAAATCCACGAATTTGGAGATGGTTCTATGAAAATTACATAACGTAGCAAATTTCAATAGGGTTTTTGTAAATCCTCTGTTTTCCATGGCTTAAAACATGGGATTTGTTTTCGATAAGCAAATTTATCATATAGACACTAGTGTTTTACTGCGAAATTTTCCGTACGAACTTCATCCGGGACTTCTGTGACATATTTTCCATATCCTCACACGTGAAGATATCGATGATGTCACTTCCGATGTTTTCCCGCTCACTTGACGCGCGTTACAACCGAAGTCAAAATGGCGAGCGACTGGTTTGTCAAAGTGACTGACGAGTACAATCATATATCTTTAGCGAGGAACAAGAGAATCAAAACACAAAAAGGAAGACGTTATACCAGAAGTACATAACTAGAAGTGTCCATCTGTATAATATAATAGTCGTACATCAGATTAGCGAGTGAGCTATTTTTAGAAAAGCACGATCAGCCAATGATAGCGCACGAAAACTCAAACTCGTTACCTGATTGGTTGAAGTCTAAATTGGATTTGCTTGCCGTGCTTTGGGTGACAACCAAAACAAAAACAACAATGGCTGCGTCGCTTGTTGCAAAACAAATAGACGGGGAAAAAGACGAAAACAAACAAAAATAGACGGAAAAGTACTAATGGACTCCTGAAATTTGAGTTTTGAACACCAGTCGAAGGAATAGTGAGGTATGAGAGTGAGAGTTTAGAGTGAATAGTGAGGTATAATGAGAGTGTTTGAGTGAGAGTCGTGAGTTTTTCCTGTCAAAATGGCCGAGGTGAGAAGCAAACTACTTTCCTGTTTGGCCGATAAGGCAAGAAAAAACATCGAAAGTAAGGAAGGACAGGGCTTGAAGTTCCAAGAAGAAAAGAAGAAAATGGAAGATCTCTGCAGTTTTCTCAACTCAAGTGATATTTGGCCGAAACATCTCGTGGCTGAAGTCACTTCCATTAAAGACGAAGGAGGAACTTTTCTTCTTGTATCACAAACGTTTTGCCATTACAGTGCTGTTGCCGGTCCCTTCAAGCCAATACGCCTGGTTATATCTGCAGCAGGGGAATGGAAGTCAAATGTTGATGTAATTGCGGAGGGGAAGATAAGCTTAGTAGTAAACGAGTCAGCAGTTGAAACTGTCATCACGCTGGCAGCAGAGATGCTGAGCGACGCTCATGTGCTTTGTCCCGGTCTGGACGACCCAAGCTACAAAAACCTAGAAAATCAATTAGGATATTTGCCAAAATCTTTGAGAATGACACAATGGCCAGAAGAAAATATCCGCAGCCAAGGATGCGCCATGTGGTTTAGACCCCAACCTAATTTAAGGAGAGCTAATGGCAACAATGATAGCTGTGCTTCGTGTTACAAGCAAAGAGGGTATGTAGATTTGCGATTGAAGAGACGGCACAATCTCACAGAAAAACAACGGCGGAAACGCCAATCGGAAGCAAGTCATCTTCCAGATAAATATTTAAGTCCAGTCAGCAAGAAGGCAAGACATCTAAGAAGAAAACAAAAAAGAGTTAAGCTATCTAACACGGCCGCAAGATATAGGAAGAAGACCAGTGTGCTTCTGACATCCAAACAAAGCAAGGAAATGGCCGAACTGTGCGAATTAGTTAGCGAAGAAGGTCAAGAGCTTGAAAGAGTAGCCATAGAAGCAAACGAATTTGGAAACATCAGAGTGAAGGGGAAAACTGTGAAACGTGGTGATCTATTGAAGGAAATATGGAACCAGGAGAAGTCAGAGCTAATAAGAGATCAGCAACAAAATGGTGTGTAAGCTTTAATATAATATATTAATAAAATAAACAATAAACAATAATAATAATAATGATAATAATAATAATAATAATTTATTATTGTACATTTTGTAAGTAATATTCTTGATATTTTTCTTCTTGCTCAAAAAAAAAAAAAAAAAATTTCCTTTCTCTAAAGTTAGAATATTATTATTTCACATTCTCATTCTGAAAATAATTTTAAATGTTGTCTATTTTCATGTTCTCTGTACTTCTAATATATAGTTACTGGAAAAAGAGGAAACCGGTGGTCTATTAGTACTTTAAGAGTTGGTAAGCAATTTATGTGACATTTATCAGTCATGCCTGCAGGTCAGAAACTTTAACCAAATACTGTAGAAATTAAGTGAATATTATTGTACAAATTTACACAACATTATGGTATGAAATGAATGAATTGAATGAATGTTTCATGCACTTATAATGATCTGTATATGCTAAAGCATTAAATAGATATATACAGAGTAGATATATATTTCTTTTAATTCTGGCATTCAGTCTTATATATAATGATTTATTTATTTAGTTTTGTTTACAGGCTTTTGCAAAAATTCTGTCGCGACCAAGTATATCAGTATATCAGTATATCACTATATACCCGAAGATTTATACTATCAAATGAATGTCAAAATAACGTTCGTGTGTAGCTTGTATCGTATTCATGGCTCTCCAATCCACGCTTGTACAGTCAACCATCTTGAAATGCGTGTACGGGTAGCGTGCGTGCGGAACTCACGCGGATATATAGTGATATAGTGATATACTGATATACTTGGTCGCGACAGAATTTTTGCAAAAGGCTGTATATTTATATATACCAATATTATTAAGCTTTAGCAATCTACACAAGATCACCTGCAGCATTCAGAGCGGTAAGAGGCTTGTCAATTCTTTCACTTCCCTGTGAAAATATATTGAAAAAAGTTATTAAAAGTGGATCAGAAAAATCTGGAATTGACTATGGGTATGTATAATATTGCAAGTGCATTAATTTATTTTTTAATACTGTGCATGGGTAATTTATATGTACATATGTATTAATGCACCCGATATACTGATATATATGATTTACATAATTTTTGCAATCGGCTGTTAATAAAGCAATATAATATATTATTATATTTTTTGTCAAAGAACGCATGAAATATGAACAAGAACGCGCAAAACATGGGGCCGTAATTGGGATATCTATAGTTACTTCAAACTGGCTTTTCATTCATTCATTCAGAATCGTGTGATGAACATTGACCAGTCAGCTAGCACGCTGACATACAGACATGTCCAAGTTTTCACTGTAATTTGTTGTTTTTCTTTCACCAGAATAGCTATAGTTTCTCTGACAAAATATATAATAAACAACTTATTATAGTCGGCTAAGCATCTAATTACGGCTGTGAATTCTGCATGCATATCTTAAAATTCATAATTTATCATACAAGAATTAATTGCTTGAGACCCTTAATTAAACGGCACTTAAGAGGCCGTCTCCCTAAAAACCACCCACTCAAATTCGCGCCTAAAATAATTTTTCCTGAAACTCTAGCGACTGAAAGACTTTATCAAGGTTAGTACTAAAACAGGTTTGGTTTGGTTCAAAACATTTTTCTGGCGGCGTTAGAAACCGCCAAACATTTTGACCAGCCAGGGCCCAGTAGCGACGTCTCAAAACTTGAAATTAGGCATTATTCGTGGCGCTGTAGAAACTTCAATTCGCATCATCAGGCAATGAATTTCATGTCAAATTGCTCACATATCTTTCTAGTTTTCCTAGTAACTGAGATGTATTTCCTCAATTTAACCGTTGAAGCAAAAACAAGCATATTGTGACCCCTACTATAATCACCACGGATTGAGGGCTCGAAATAACCTCGATTGAGACGCTGATTTCGAGAAAGTGGCACTTATCTGGAAACTCTAGCCTATGCAACCAAAAAGTACAGTCCTTTATTGATACAAATATGTAAAAACCTGTGTACGTTTTCAATATTTCAGAAGTTATGGCCATTTTTATAAGCACACGTGCAACATTTTGTGGTTTTCTGGTAGGTGCAAAATCGGACTCTCTCAAGCAGAGTTAATTGAAAATAGGGCTTACCTTGCTTCCCAGCTCAAGGATATTTCCTTATTCATCCATACTTGAATCCTTCAGATACTTAAATTCACAAGTAGATCCTGTTAGAAGGTAGGCATTCCCTTCGTAACTTGAAGACGGCCATTGTTGAATCGCCTGTCAGCGAGCCAGAACTCGAAATCATGACTTCTTTTCGCGCTGAATAATTCTTGCGAGATCAATTAAGTGCTGAATTATTTTGAGAATTAAAAAATGAACAGTCAAAGGCTTAATTTTGAGGAGAAAGTCAACATTTTAGGGCTCTACATCGAAGAAAACTAGCCATCTAGACCCTCGATGTGCATGTTGTTGCTTCCACAGAGGTCCGCTTAAATGAGTGAAACCGCTGGTGGAATGTATCGACACAACAGCGCGCACACAAACTTGGGCCTATGATCGTCATCTATCAGCGAAAAGATTAAATCCTACTTCTTTTTATGCTAAAATATTTGTCGCTCAACAATATAATTTCAGAATGTATAGTTTTTTTTCACAAATTTAGGCTGGGACTACAGTATGTTTTGGTACGTATTGCGATATATATACCGGTAGGCTATACGTTCTTGAAGTCAATTATTACTGTCGCTGATTTCTGAATGCGAGTGTGTTTCCCCTTCTTAGATCCATTTAAAAGTAATAGCTCAGTGAATTCCAGCGGTTGACATTTATTTCCAGAGCGTTGCTGTTTCGTTATCAACGAAATGTACTAATCTGCTAATATTGATAATAATTGATCATCACTAATGAACGGTTACGTCGCTAGCAGCGAAAATCAAGATGCCACCGGGTAAATATGTAATCGTAACTTACTGAAAACTTTGTACTACAGTCGACCTTCCCGTAAGCGACCACCCAAAATGTCAAGCTTTGTGGTCGCTTACGAGAGGTTCCAACTATATTTTGGAAAACTGGTCGCTCAGGAGAGGTGGTCGCTTACGAGAGTGGTCGCAACGGGAGGTTCAACTGTATTTAAATTTCAAACATAATATCTTCAGAATCTGTAACATGAGAAGTCAATATAAAACAAAGATCAGTTGAAGCCAATGGCAGCCGCCGCATAGCGAAACAGTTGCTAATCACCATGGTGGGGTCAGCTCATAATTCAGTACAAAATCCCCACATGCAGTGGGGCTCCGGTAAGAGTTTATTAATGCCCCGTCCACCCTAATCCGTTTTTTGAAAAAAAGGAAAAAGGATAAAAAGCTCTGCGTCCACACTAGCGTTTTCACATCGTTTTCGACTGTCCACACTTGGGGATGAAAACGATGATCCAAAGATGCGTTTTCGTCACCAGGCTCTGCTCCGACGTTTCTTCTGTTCAAATACGCATTCTCCAGTAGCGCCAGCGATACTATCGGCTATTCCCGCGGGAAACTGGGGCTGGGTTCTGAAAAGCTCCGGTTGTGACGTAAGCATTTCTGAAAAGCTCCGTTTTTGCCGTCCACACTATAACGATAGACCTGCGTTTTCAAAAGTCTCCGCTTTCATAGATAAACATCTCCGTTTTAATTCGATCGTTTTAGCGTGGATGCTCGGTAAAAACGCATAAAAAGTATTCCTTTTCAAACGAAAACGGAGTAGTGTGGACGGGGCCTAAGAGTGCAAATGCCCCACCCTGGGAACTAATAGAAATCACATGCATATTCTCCCAAGCCAGTTTTTGTAATCAATTCAGTGACATCAAAAGCGCTATCGGTACCGCAGAAATCTTGCAGCTTACTGAGTGACAGAGTCGTCCATAGTTGATTATTGCACAACTCATAAAATCGCACGTTGAAACGAAAATACAAATATGTGGCGGTAAGGCGCTACCTGACGTTTCGAATTATTATTTTGCAATATTAAATATTTTTAAGAGCACCTGATAATTTTTAAGAACTAGTACAACATTCCTACTTTTGAGTAAATGACAAATGCCCTACCCCGGGGCAGCCTTTCTCCACAAAATGCCCCATCGTTGGGATTGACTGAGCCATACAGTAACATATAATTGCTTTCAATTGCGCATGCTAACGCCATTGTGGGACATTAGCAACGCTCTAGCTGGACATAAATGTCAAATGCCCGACATATGTATGTATGTATGCCTGAGGGAGGACGAAATGGTACTGGAATTCAGAAATCAGCTAAAGTAATATGAATTACTTTCAAGAACGTATAGCCTATATATCTCCATGCTCGAGAGTCCACCGTTGCTCTTCGGCGCGTGCTCGGGGCGACGTTTCATCCGAGACCGCGGCGAAGGGCATCGCTAGCTTTGCCTATGATTAGTTGTGGTTGAGATAACACTGATAGTGCAGGAATATGGTGCAGAATTGTTCAGTTTTTGGTTACAAGCATGAAAATTGGCACAACGATAGAAGACCACATGCTGACTAATTTCTGATGTAGCGCCACGCCCAAAAATGATTACTTCCAGTTTTACAGCAGTGGAATTAATTTTCTCTTAAAATTAGATTAGAGTGTTGCATTAACAAGGATATTCCATAAAATGCAATATATTTTATGAGTACCGTCCTCTCCACATGACCAGCTATAGTACCACGCCCTATTATCCATACTTCCAGTTTTATATGAACGGAATTGATTACAATAAAAATTAATAAAAACAATTGTTTCCTTTCACACTTCCACCATCAATTAATGCTACCTGATCAAATGCTATATGCTCTTTCATTTCACATGTAGCGCCACACCCAAAAACTGATACTGACAGTATAAATACATAGGAATATTTTATGTTCTTAAAATATAAAGATTATTAACCTTGTTTTTAAGCTGATGAGGTAGAATCGGACCGAAATGATAAAATACCAGTCATGGCCACGCCATTTCATCGCTACTTCCAGTCATACTATACGGTGGAGTTAATTATCTCACTGAAAAGATAATTTTATTAATTTTAAAATATAGCTACTATCATATGAACTTTGTGAATTTTTGTAGAACTTTAATATTACTATAATGTTCAATGATCGCAGGTGATGAAACGTGATGTGATTTTTTTCTTGCACGTTTTTTTTAAGTATGACACGTGAAGCTCGTAATACCTAATTTATTCACGATTACACTGAAAAGCAATGATGTTGCATCATAACATCTTTAGTATGGATTACTAGGCATAAAGCACGCGAAATTAGGCTTCTTCTTCATTGCAAGGACTGCGCCATCTACTGAAGTCAGAAACCTTTTAGCTTTACTGAAGACACTGACGTGGTCACGTTTACCAACTGAATTGGGGCAGAAGAACTGTGGGTTGCAATGGGCACAGGAAAAGCTTTCCACCTTACTGCATGCAGTTCATAAAGTTGTTAGAGCAATAGGCCCTAACAAAGCTGCGGCACTTCCTGCTTTCCATGCGGCCTTCACTGGCTGCGATCAAATATCATAATTCGCTGGAAAGGGGAAATGCTCTGCCTGGGAAACTTGGAAGTCATTCGAGGTAGTCACACCAGCATTGGAAGCCTTGAGTGAAAACCTATTACAACAACATGCCATCCAGCAAGAGCGTTTTGTTTTACTACTATACTGCAAAACGAGTACTTGAAAGGAGATGTTCTCAAAAACGGCCGAGTCGATGGATACCACTGATTCCTCCGCCAATCAATTAGGCTATAGACCTTAAGCATAATGACGTAATAATGTGACTACAACTACCAGAATGCTTTGCGAATTTTCTTTATTTTTTTAGATTTGTATTCGCTCGTGAGGTAATTCATTCAATGGTAAATTACGTAATTCAGTTTTAGCTGCCAAGTAATGCTTAATAAACAGCTCACAATTCACTAAGACAAAGGGTACTAATTATCTCACAAAAGAAGATGTGCAAAGCATTCTGGTAGTTGTAGTCATATTACGTCATTATGCATAATGTCTATTGCTGGGGACAGTCGTTACAGCTACAACCCTCCCTACAACCCTCCCTATCTGAATGGGGATGGACAAAATCTGATGTAAATGATGAATGGAAGCCACTGTAGACAACCAAGCAGGAGATTTCTAAGGTGTGTAGAGCCACCTGATCAAGTGTGGATTTCAGCAAGACAAGGGATGCAAGGGTCGTTGCAAATGCATCCAAATGCAGCTCAGTTCAGTGCACAGCCAAGTGTAAGTGTGTAGGTTATTGTGAACAGGATTGATTAACTTGATAAATTATTAAAAAGAGTAAGGATTTATTGATTCTTACAAATAAACTGCAATGATTTTCAAGGATTTTTATCATCAAAGAGTCAGATCATACATACTCCAAACCTTATTTAACATAAAATTAATAAAATTATCTTTTCAGTGAGATAATTAACTCCACCGTATAGTATTACTGGAAGTAGCGATGAAAGGGCGTGGCCATGACTGGTATTTTATCATTTCGGTCCGATTCTACCTCATCAGCTTAAAAAACAAGGTTAATAATCTTTATATTTTAAGAACATAAAATATTCCTATGTATTTATACTGGCAGTATCAGTTTTTGGGTGTGGCGCTACATGTGAAATGAAAGAGCATATAACATTTGATCAGATAGAATTAATTGATGGTGGAAGTGTGAAAGGAAACAATTGTTTTTATTAATTTTTATTGTGATAAATTCCATTCATATAAAACTGGAAGTATGGATAATAGGGCGTGGTACTATAGCTGGTCATGTGGAGAGGACGGTACTCATAAAATATATTGCATTTTATGGAATATCCTTGTTAATGCAACACTCTTATCTAATTTTAAGAGAAAATTAATTCCACTGCTGTAAAACTGGAAGTAATCATTTTTGGGCGTGGCGCTACATCAGAAATTAGTCAGCATGTGGTCTTCTATCGTTGTGCCAATTTTCATGCTTGTAACCAAAAACTGAACAATTCTGTACAATTTGTGCACCATATTCCTGCACTATGATAACAGATACTGAACTCATCATGACAATAGACGGCTGTCATGTAATGATATGATATGTATTAAATCATATTGGATTTCAAAAAATATCGCTGTATTATTTATTTATTATATGGCAAATCGGTAACATGTCAGTGATATTTTGATAAAAACTAAAAAGTCTGGAATTATCTTGTTAAGCGACAAATATTTTCGCATAAAAAGAAGTAGGATTTAACTGATAGATGACGATCATAGGCCCAAGTTTGTGTGCGCGCTGTTGTGTCGATACATTCCACCAGCGGTTTCACTCATTTAAGCGGACCTCTGTGGAAGCAACAACACACATGGAGGGTCTAGATGGCTAGTTTTCTTCGATGTAGAGCCCTAAAATGTTGACTTTCTCCTCAAAATTAAGTCTTTGATTGTTCATTTTTTAATTCTCAAAATAATTCAGCACTTAATTGATCTCGCAAGAATTATTCAGCGCGAAAAGAAGTCATGATTTCGAGTTCTGGCTCGCTGACAGGCGATTCAACAATGGCCGTCTTCAAGTTACGAAGGGAATGCCTACCTTCTAACAGGATCTACTTGTGAATTTAAGTATCTGAAGGATTCAAGTATGGATGAATAAGGAAATATCCTTGAGCTGGGAAGCAAGGTAAGCCCTATTTTCAATTAACTCTGCTTGAGAGAGTCCGATTTTGCACCTACCAGAAAACCACAAAATGTTGCACGTGTGCTTATAAAAATGGCCATAACTTCTGAAATATTGAAAACGTACACAGGTTTTTACATATTTGTATCAATAAAGGACTGTACTTTTTGGTTGCATAGGCTAGAGTTTCCAGATAAGTGCCACTTTCGCGAAATCAGCGTCTCAATCGAGGTTATTTCGAGCCCTCAATCCGTGGTGATTAGTAGGGGTCACAATATGCTTGTTTTTGCTTCAACGGTTAAATTGAGGAAATACATCTCAGTTACTAGGAAAACTAGAAAGATATGTGAGCAATTTGACATGAAATTCATTGCCTGATGATGCGAATTGAAGTTTCTACAGCGCCACGAATAATGCCTAATTTCAAGTTTTGAGACGTCGCTACTGGGCCCTGGCTGGTCAAAATGTTTGGCGGTTTCTAACGCCGCCAGAAAAATATTTTGAACCAAACCAAACCTGTTTTAGTACTAACCTTGATGAAGTCTTTCAGTCGCTAGAGTTTCAGGAAAAATTATTTTAGGCGCGAATTTGAGTGGGTGGTTTTTAGGGAGACGGCCTCTTAATACTCTTAATGGGCAACCCAAAATATATAACAATGCATGTCAACATATATCATGCAATTAATGTGCATGCATGCATGCACACTTTATTCTTTGCATGCATGTACAATGATTAAATACGTACTGCAGCATGCATGTTCAGACTGATATATATACAGTATATGTATTTATATAAGGCTGCATGCATGCATACATGCATGAGCATGGCATTT
>JAUJYZ010000708.1:0-44377 GCA_033675265.1 Actinostola sp. cb2023 | reverse complement strand
ACAAATAATTTTCAGTGCTGACATATTTGTTGATGCACCATCACAAACTACCACTAGCGTCCTGAAACCAAACTGTTCAAGGGCAGCCATGCTTGTTGTAAGCTGTTCCAGTACGAAGCTGGTGTTGATAGATTTAGAGGATGTAAAATACGGGCCAAGCATGTCATATATTGTGAAGTCAAGTCTTTCCAAAGGAACTGAAGGACATAGCTTGTCTTGCGATCTGCAGAGTTTTCAAGGGAAGAGAAGACATCGTGTAAGGTGGAGAGATCTTCTGGGGTCATGACATAACCTTGAATCTCACAACTTTTGGTATTGTACGCTACTTTCATTTGGACCTGCAGGAAAGTCATAACGAGCCAGAACGTCTTAGTTACCAAAGATATGCGGGAAATTTCCCCGCATATTTGAGATTCCTCTTGACACTACGCCTATAACAGAGAACCACAGGCGACAAAATTATGGCAAGTGATTGTCAACAAATTGATCGTTTATATGAATAAACCGATCGAGAACAAATGTATTTACATATATTGAACGTGATATATACATACCAACAATGACTCTAAAGCCATTTTTATTCGGCCATAAAAACATAATAAGAGGAAAATTATAAATTTAGGACGTATTATAACATTGTATAGATATGTACAAGGATCGACATATTGATATACTCAGTAGAGATGCAGCTTGGCAGTATACTGACATGATTGTTTACAGGCTGATTTATCAGTATAAACTGATTCCCAGCTCAGTAGAGATGCAGTTTGGTGTTATACATGATTGTTACGGGCTGATTTATCAGTATAAAACTGATTCCCAGCTCAGTAGAGATGCAGTTTGGTGTTATACATGATTGTTACGGGCTGATTTATCAGTATAAACTGATTCCCAGCTCAGTATAGAGATGCAGTTTGGTGTTACATGATTGTTACGGGCTGATTTATCAGTATAAACTGATTCCCAGCTCAGTAGAGATGCAGTTTGGTGTTACATGATTGTTACCGGCTGATTTATCAGTTTAAACTGATTCCCAGCTCAGTAGAGATGCAGTTTGGTGTTACATGATTGTTACGGAGGGCGATTTATCAGTGTAAACTGATTCCCGGCCCAGCTCAGTAGAGTTGCATTTTATTCTAATATGAAGTTAGCGCTAAGTTACAGTGCAATCCCTGTGACTGTGTCACGATCGAGGCCGATCGGGAATTGAAATAAAATATTGCGGGCATTAAGAATGATCGGATGTATGCGCAGATCATCAATTAAATTTACCTTCGGAAGGCAAGTTAGATTTTACATGGATTGCCATATATTTTAACATTCATCAGGGATCCTAAGTACCTGGAGCTTAAAATACAGTAGGTAGTACAAAATGATTCCACGTACTTTTGTTGGATAGGCATCTTTATCTTCGGAGATAATTTCTGAAAGAACTCCCTTAGCTTGCATTTAATCGCTACATTTTGGCGGGAAAGATGGCGACGATTCTGTATTATAATTATTAAGATCGCCGAACGAGTTGGCTACACGGACATGAGATTCTGGAGCTCTTGGTCGTTAACACATGAGGTTGGGTTTCTGTCTAAGAATCCCAGCCAGAACACAATAGCTCAGACACATGTGAACGTAAACCTCTTCTTCTTTGGTCGCCTCCATCAAATACTCGATGATCTATTTGCGCGCCATTTACATCATGCAAGCGAAATTGCCTTGATTTGCAGAGGAAAACAGAGATCAAGCACAGCTCTTTGGAATATTTTGTTGATTGCCCACAAATTCTGCTGTTCGATCAGTTCCTACCCTGTTTATCAGTGATTGCCGCATCGATCCCACGGCCTCGATCAACACGGCTCAGTAACTTTATTTACGGCTTCAAAATCGCGCTCGCTTGTCAGAACTCATTTGATGAGAGTGCACAGAAATGTATTGCTACGGAAAGAAGGCAAACAACTAATTAATTGGCCTTTGAAAGACAATGTTGACATATAGTAATTCGATCGATAGCAACCGCGCTACCCCATTGTGACCATTATAACTTGGCTCTGGCTCCTTATGATTCATATAAAAAACATTATTATTTTTGACATGACATCCAATGCAAGAAAATAATTAATATAATAATTAATATAATAATAATTAATATAATTAATATAATAATTATCCTCATATCTAATATTTCAGTGGGGAAATAAAAAAATATTTGGTCATCATATCAATTAATTTATATCTATTTAGTAGAAAATATATTTTTAATATATCTTTACTTCATCAAATATTAGTGCTCCAAGCTGTAGTGGAGGGAGACACCCTGCATCCATGGAGTGCTCTTGAGAATATTTTGTGTATTGGTCTTGCTGTTTCTTGAGGTACCTGCAATTTTGTGATTACTAGATTAATATAATTTTTTACTATATTGATACTGATCGAGGTTTAAAAATTATTTCAGTTTCATATAAATCAGCTTCCTTTGAGTTTATTTTTACGAGTCATTTGGTATTTTGGCAAGCCTTTAGGTGAGCCAAAATACATGACGAGTAAAAATTCACAGCCGTAATTAGATGCTTAGCCGACTATAATAAGTTGTTTATTATATATATTTTGTCAGAGAAACTATAGCTATTCTGGTGAAAGAAAAACAACAAATTACAGTGAAAACTTGGACATGTCTGTATGTCAGCGTGCTAGCTGACTGGTCAATGTTCATCACACGATTCTGAATGAATGAATGAAAAGCCAGTTTGAAGTAACTATAGATATCCCAATTACGGCCCCATGTTTTGCGCGTTCTTGTTCATATTTCATGCGTTCTTTGACAAAAAATATAATAATATATTATATTGCTTTATTAACAGCCGATTGCAAAAATTATGTAAATCATATATATCAGTATATCGGGTGCATTAATACATATGTACATATAAATTACCCATGCACAGTATTAAAAAATAAATTAATGCACTTGCAATATTATACACACCCATAGTCAATTCCAGATTTTTCTGATCCACTTTTAATAACTTTTTTCAATATATTTTCACAGGGAAGTGAAAGAATTGACAAGCCTCTTACCGCTCTGAATGCTGCAGGTGATCTTGTGTAGATTGCTAAAGCTTAATAATATTGGTATATATAAATATACAGCCTTTTGCAAAAATTCTGTCGCGACCAAGTATATCAGTATATCACTATATCACTATATATCCGCGTGAGTTCCGCACGCACGCTACCCGTACACGCATTTCAAGATGGTTGACTGTACAAGCGTGGATTGGAGAGCCATGAATACGATACAAGCTACACACGAACGTTATTTTGACATTCATTTGATAGTATAAATCTTCGGGTATATAGTGATATACTGATATACTGATATACTTGGTCGCGACAGAATTTTTGCAAAAGCCTGTAAACAAAACTAAATAAATAAATCATTATATATAAGACTGAATGCCAGAATTAAAAGAAATATATATCTACTCTGTATATATCTATTTAATGCTTTAGCATATACAGATCATTATAAGTGCATGAAACATTCATTCAATTCATTCATTTCATACCATAATGTTGTGTAAATTTGTACAATAATATTCACTTAATTTCTACAGTATTTGGTTAAAGTTTCTGACCTGCAGGCATGACTGATAAATGTCACATAAATTGCTTACCAACTCTTAAAGTACTAATAGACCACCGCTCAAGGTACTTAAGGCCTGGTTCAAGCCTTAAATAGCAGAAAAACGAAAAAAATTATAATGTCTCATCATTTTGACTAAACATCACAAAACTTGTCACAGCTTGAGAGTTTTATATCCTCTACTCATTTAAGTGAATGAAATCCAAAACAGCGTATCACGTGGTTAACCACGTGACAAAGAATTTTGAAAACAAAATATAAAATGCGGTCGCCAGTTTAAGAGGAAAGTGAAAGCAAATAGTTGTGTATAATCACGTTTATGATCATCTATTAACCCTCGTTTAGAAAACCTGTCTCCCGCTTTTTGCAAGGAGAATATTTCGGAAAAGAGGTCACGTGACCATTTCATCAGATTATATTTCTGTAGTTTTCTCGTAAACTAGATATAATTCCGAGGTTTTCTCGACGCTATCTTGTTTAACTGGTTATCCTTAACGCTATTACGTAAAAGGTATTTCATTGTGAATTGAATTCGCGACCGCATTTAAGAAAAACTATATTTTCCTCCATAAGGTCACGTGACCACATGACGTCACAATTGTTAGACCCAAATTGTCTCAAATCTTGTATATAACCTTATGCCTAAATATGAGTGCCTAAGTAAATTAGAGCAGCGAGTTATTACAAGAAATGTGATTTTCCAAATTGCCTTTTTGAACCAGGCCTTAAGTACCTTGAGCGGTTTCCTCTTTTTCCAGTAACTATATATTAGAAGTACAGAGAACATGAAAATAGACAACATTTAAAATTATTTTCAGAATGAGAATGTGAAATAATAATATTCTAACTTTAGAGAAAGGAAAATTTTTTTTTTTTTTTTTTTTGAGCAAGAAGAAAAATATCAAGAATATTACTTACAAAATGTACAATAATAAATTATTATTATTATTATTATCATTATTATTATTATTGTTTATTGTTTATTTTATTAATATATTATATTAAAGCTTACACACCATTTTGTTGCTGATCTCTTATTAGCTCTGACTTCTCCTGGTTCCATATTTCCTTCAACAGATCACCACGTTTCACAGTTTTCCCCTTCACTCTGATGTTTCCAAATTCGTTTGCTTCTATGGCTACTCTTTCAAGCTCTTGACCTTCTTCGCTAACTAATTCGCACAGTTCGGCCATTTCCTTGCTTTGTTTGGATGTCAGAAGCACACTGGTCTTCTTCCTATATCTTGCGGCCGTGTTAGATAGCTTAACTCTTTTTTGTTTTTTCTTCTTAGATGTCTTGCCTTCTTGCTGACTGGACTTAAATATTTATCTGGAAGATGACTTGCTTCCGATTGGCGTTTCCGCCGTTGTTTTTCTGTGAGATTGTGCCGTCTCTTCAATCGCAAATCTACATACCCTCTTTGCTTGTAACACGAAGCACAGCTATCATTGTTGCCATTAGCTCTCCTTAAATTAGGTTGGGGTCTAAACCACATGGCGCATCCTTGGCTGCGGATATTTTCTTCTGGCCATTGTGTCATTCTCAAAGATTTTGGCAAATATCCTAATTGATTTTCTAGGTTTTTGTAGCTTGGGTCGTCCAGACCGGGACAAAGCACATGAGCGTCGCTCAGCATCTCTGCTGCCAGCGTGATGACAGTTTCAACTGCTGACTCGTTTACTACTAAGCTTATCTTCCCCTCCGCAACTACATCAACATTTGACTTCCATTCCCCTGCTGCAGATATAACCAGGCGTATTGGCTTGAAGGGACCGGCAACAGCACTGTAATGGCAAAACGTTTGTGATACAAGAAGAAAAGTTCCTCCTTCGTCTTTAATGGAAGTGACTTCAGCCACGAGATGTTTCGGCCAAATATCACTTGAGTTGAGAAAACTGCAGAGATCTTCCATTTTCTTCTTTTCTTCTTGGAACTTCAAGCCCTGTCCTTCCTTACTTTCGATGTTTTTTCTTGCCTTATCGGCCAAACAGGAAAGTAGTTTGCTTCTCACCTCGGCCATTTTGACAGGAAAAACTCACGACTCTCACTCAAACACTCTCATTATACCTCACTATTCACTCTAAACTCTCACTCTCATACCTCACTATTCCTTCGACTGGTGTTCAAAACTCAAATTTCAGGAGTCCATTAGTACTTTTCCGTCTATTTTTGTTTGTTTTCGTCTTTTTCCCCGTCTATTTGTTTTGCAACAAGCGACGCAGCCATTGTTGTTTTTGTTTTGGTTGTCACCCAAAGCACGGCAAGCAAATCCAATTTAGACTTCAACCAATCAGGTAACGAGTTTGAGTTTTCGTGCGCTATCATTGGCTGATCGTGCTTTTCTAAAAATAGCTCACTCGCTAATCTGATGTACGACTATTATATTATACAGATGGACACTTCTAGTTATGTACTTCTGGTATAACGTCTTCCTTTTTGTGTTTTGATTCTCTTGTTCCTCGCTAAAGATATATGATTGTACTCGTCAGTCACTTTGACAAACCAGTCGCTCGCCATTTTGACTTCGGTTGTAACGCGCGTCAAGTGAGCGGGAAAACATCGGAAGTGACATCATCGATATCTTCACGTGTGAGGATATGGAAAATATGTCACAGAAGTCCCGGATGAAGTTCGTACGGAAAATTTCGCAGTAAAACACTAGTGTCTATATGATAAATTTGCTTATCGAAAACAAATCCCATGTTTTAAGCCATGGAAAACAGAGGATTTACAAAAACCCTATTGAAATTTGCTACGTTATGTAATTTTCATAGAACCATCTCCAAATTCGTGGATTTTCCAGATATATTGTTTGACGTACGTATAATCCTTGTCTTTCTTCAAAAAAATGTCATTGGAAAAGATTATCAGCAGCTCCAACATCTAGTAAGGCGAAAAATTAGGAAAAACGATTTCTCCTATATGTATTTACTGTATTGAAATTTGGTACGTTATGTAATTTTGATAGAATCATCTCCAAATTCTTTGATTGTCCAGATTTTGTGACGTACAATCCTTGGCTTTCTTGACACTAATTAGCCACTTTAGAAACGAGTGAAGGACTGGGAACGAGTTTTAAAAAATTAATCTAATTAAAAAATGAACCCCATCACATGAAAGAGCATATCAGAATTAGTACGTTTTAGGAGTTTGATAGGGTTTGGAGAAGCAGCAACTGAACTGCAGACATTTAAAAACTGCAAAAATTACAAAGAAATGTATGATTACTCGGTACAAGCGTCCCTACTAAACATACATTTCTTTCAGGAGCCTGTTTCTTTGTAATATTTGCGAGTTTTGGAAAGCTGTTACTCGTTCAATATCAAACAAAACCTTTTGAAACTTGGTAATAATGCTAATTGTGATATGCTCTTTCTTGCGATGGGGTTCATTTTTTAATTAGATTAATTCTCAAAACTCGTTCCCAGTCCTTTACTCGTTTCTAAAGTGGCTAATAACTACAGTTCTTATTTTTGCGAATCTTTTTTAGTGTTTTTTTTTTTTTCAGCCACGAGACTCGATAGTGCAATTTTCAGGCACGCCGGTATACCTTTTGGGCATGCGCTGTATATAAAATACACCTGACTTTTAGTTCCGTCATGCTCGCGGGCTCATTGGTGATAGAGCAAAAATGTTAATAAAGTAACTTTTGATAAATTTCTAAGAGTGCTTGTGGAGTGCTCGTATTATATCCGTAAAACAAAACAAAACAGTACTTTATGGTGCTTTGTACCATAAGGTAAAGTACAAGGGCTAATTAATTATTTCGTACGGTTTTCTTGGGAAGCAAGGGTGGCCGAGTGGTGAGAGCCTCGGTCTGTCACCTCTGTGTCCCGGGTTCGATTCCCGGACCTGGGATCACATGTGATTTGAGTTTGTCAGTTCGTTCTCTCCCTTGCTTCGGGGGTTTTTCTCCGGGTACTCCGGTTTTCCTCCCTCAATAAAAACGATCTAGTGAGCTGAAAGTTGTATGCATAGAATATTAGAATGTAGTGGTAGTGTGTGTGAGAGTACAGTGTCCCCCCAATAGACCTTTTTCGAGATGCGATGGTCGCTGTCCAAAGTATCGCGGGCGAGCGTGGAAACGAGGCATATTCGGGCAAGAATGTAATCAAACAAATCCTTTTCATCGTAAGAAAATGATAAAAGCTCCATATTTTGTGCGATATTGCCTTTCCACGAAGAATTCAAGTGTCTCACCTGTTTCTTTACGATGTCAACAATGCATTACTGTAGTGTTTTGGCTGTGAAAACACCGAACATTAAATTGCCTTGTGTGAACAGGCTGCATTTTACTGAAGTTGTAGATAGTACGGTGCATGAGTGAGATTTTTAGTCCAGCCAGTCTTTAAGTTAGTGATTTATAATGGTAAATGAATGTTATCTTGGTGATGTTTCTTTGCAATTTGTTCATATCACGATTTTCTTTGCCAAGACTGGATGGCAGCTAGATATGATCAGCAAGTTTTCCATTGTATAAATAAACCTTTCTATTATTGTACCGCGTTGGTATTCCCAAGTACGAGAGATATTCTTTCAAATCAGGCAGTGTACTGTTTAAAAAACGTAGAGTTTACTTGTTAGTTCTACGGAAAATTGTGTTACCTGGGACATCGAGTTGTATCTTACGTTCGGTGTTCAGTTCACAGCCAAAAACACTACAAGAATGCCAAGTCATTGCTTTACAGGCGGCTGATACATTGTTGACATCGTAAAGAAACAGGTGAGACACTTGAATTCTTCGTGGAAAGGCAATATCGCACAAAATATGGAGCTTTTATCATTTTCTTACGATGAAAAGGATTTGTTTGATTACATTCTTGCCCGAATATGCCTCGTTTCCACGCTCGCCCGCGATACTTTGGACAGCGACCATCGCATCTCGAAAAAGATCTATGTGCGCAAGCGCTAGAACACATTGGACACTTAAATAAACAGTTATAATTATTTATTTTATTTTATTTTATTTCTCACTGGTCAGTTTAATGTTCACTGGTTTAAGATTTCGAACATTCACGAACCACAACATTTCCATGCGTTTTGTACTATTGTGATCTTCCATCATAATTGAAAGAACAAACTTCAGCTCAGAAAAAAATAAAACAACAGGGAAAATTCCAACTACAATATATGTGCTGACAAATATGCTTTTCATTTATTTTCGCCCCAAGCCATTTGTTGTCATTATTGGATCATTTAACTAATGGATTCAACAACCTGACTCGCGGCGTTTCTGAAAGCGTTCCAGTTGCATGTAGGATATCACAACACGCCAAGTCATCGCTCAAGACAACAAGTGGCAAAAGTATTGAATTAAATAAAAGACAAGTCATGGAAATAAAATCACCAAACTTCTTGATATAAAAACGGTAAAATGGCCCCACTAGGAGGATCATGGTATGTTTCAGTAATAAGTGTTCATTTAGTGCCTTAAAGAAGACTTCCCTCACGCTGTTTTCTAATAAAAGCCGCACTTTTAGTCTGATGTCTTAATTGAATAGTATCTAATAGGCTTCCTAATGTATACTTTATTTACAAGACATTCATCAAGGCCTTAGATACATCATTGTATGCATAGGCAACACGAGGCAACTCAGGTTTTCATTCTTGCCTCGTCCGTCGTTAGAGCTTGGTTACGGCACTACTCATAGCAAATCCAACAACTGAGCCACGACGAGTATGCTTCAGTCAACAATCCTTCCAACTTGTGTGTTCCACATCATGATAGTTGTGTTTATTTTCACTCATCTTTTCGTGCCGTTTAGTGAAGTGATGTGCTCGGATAGCGATCGTTACAGATCGTCCGATTTTCAAAAGCAGCCCTTTTCTTTCATGGAGGGAGGTGAAGGGATAGCATCAACCGAGGTCGAGGATGCATTCAGCTGTCTTTTCTTCTGCCTTCGTGAATTGAAATGCGTTTCAATCAACTTTGCAAGAAACCCAGACGAAATTGGACGGCACCTTTGCACTATTTACGACTCTCCAGCAGACTATGGCGGCTTCAAACTGGTGCCGTCAGAATTTTACGACTTCTACTTCAAATCTTCAGGTGAGATTGTCAGAAAATATGTCGAATGTATCGCAGCATTGGAGCCGAGAAACTACTGTAGACATACTAGACGACAACCAACTACATGAGCTTCGAAAATAAGGATTTCAGTAATGCGCCGTGGTAGTTCATTCTTCTATCCTTACATTTTTGTCTTCAGTCTTCCAATCAATTGAGAGCGGCCAAATTTAATACGATGTACTTAATAACTGAGCGGGAGGGCCGGATGGGAAAGTATTTGGCTCGGGTTATGCAATAATAAGAAGGCTTTTTCCGAATTTTCAGAGCTCAGCTATAGCTAGTGGGTTAATGCGTTTTTTTTCGAGTCAGCCTTAAGAAAATCCGTTGACTCAGTTGAGTGAATAATTAGCCTTTACAAGTTATGGAGTGTGAGCTCTTCCCAAAAACAGCCAATGTGGAAGAGACGTAATTAAATATTATGATTTTAGGATTCTATTATTATTCTACAAAACGGCTGATAAACAGGTGTCCAGCAGGATGCGGCAGAGTGATAGTATAATTCCCCGCTACAAACCACTGCCAATATCTGAAACCTGTTGAGAAAGACATTCGATTCAATTAACTAATCAGTCTTTCGGGAACTGCGCCCATATTGCTTTATCTGTTCACATTTTCAGTTTCAAAACTCTTTCTTACGGTCATTCTCAAAGATATGCTGTGTTTTCTGCGCGCAAAGGATTGTGGTCAAATGTACCTATCGTTTTCAGTTGTGTTGATGGTGGTCGTAATTTCAATTCACTCAACATGTTCTGATTTGCTCTCCAGCTCCCAAGTCTTGTAGTAACGCAAAGTCTCTTGGGTACCATGAAAGCAAGCATTACGTCATTGATCCTGATGGACCCAATGGTGCAGCGCAGCCATTCAGCATCTACTGTAACATGACCAGTCACAATGGCATTGGCGTGACAGTTGTGAGTCACAACAGCGAAGTCCGCACCATAGTGACCGGTTGTGAGGCTAATGGGTGCTATAGACGTGATGTGGTTTATGATGGGATATCTAG
This sequence comes from Actinostola sp. cb2023, assembly GCA_033675265.1. Lineage (NCBI taxonomy): Eukaryota > Metazoa > Cnidaria > Anthozoa > Actiniaria > Actinostolidae > Actinostola > Actinostola sp. cb2023. The sequence goes on along the minus strand of JAUJYZ010000708.1, from coordinate 33,666 downwards.
TGATCTGAACCAACTACGAGCATTGACATCCATCTCAACCCATTGTGAACAGTACATCAAATACGAGTGTGTGGATGCACTGTTACTGTGTAAGTCATGCATGGGATCGATATTATTGTCTTGCTTACTCCAGTCATCTTTCTACATTTGAACTCTTTCTATTATTATTCAGATCATCGTGTAGATGCACAGACATCATGGCTTGTGTCACGTGATGGGCGTCAAATGAAGTACTGGGGCGGCGCGTCACGTGACAGTGGAATGTGCGCCTGTGGCATGACGGGAAGCTGTGCAAGCAATGCTAGCTGTAACTGTGACGCAAACAAGGACTTTTGGCTTGAAGATTCTGGTTTACTGAACTACAAAGAAGATCTTCCTGTCATTTCGCTAAGGTATGAACACAAGTAGATTACATCAGAGTAGACCTCACATTGAAATTCCGCTGCAGAGCTATCTATATAACCATCTAAAACCCACCCCGCCGGCTTTCTACCTTCCTTCCATCCTCTCATCCTAATCTATTCATAATCCCTCTATGCTAGTACGTCCACACTGCAGTAATATCGTATGTTTAATCTTTTCACTAAATTCTAGGTTTGGTGATGTAGGAGATTCTGATGAACTTGGATATCATACTCTTGGAAAGCTGATATGTTACGGTCAAATGGCTTGATTTGCTGTTAACGTGACAGTTATTTCAGTAAACAATCCTTAAAAATTTAAATTCGTTCTAAAATAAGTTAATGTCTTTCTATGTTGCTAGATTATACATGCTGTCCTAGTTTGTCTTCGTCCCTGATCATGACGACACTCGTACGTAAAAGCTTATTTGTTGTAAATGCCGTAAAATCAAAATTTTAACTATATAGACGTTATTGTTAATGTAACCCACCACACTTTTTTAGCCAAACAGTTTGTCACAATACATTGTCGTGTGATATATACTAGTATTACTCGTATATCCGCCCCCCTCCCCACTTTCAAGGGTGCTCTCTCCTTGGTTTCTCCCCTGCCCTCTGTATTTTGAATAAACGGTAATAGAAACGACAGCTTTCTTTTGTGTTCTGCGACTACTAGTACTAGAACGTGCAGACAAATCTGCCACATCATACCCATTCTCGACATCTATATGGCATGATAATAGGACAATATTATGTTAGCCTGATTCCAAATAGTCCCTTTTCGCGTTCACAGATCGATCCCGCGTTATAAAACCGCTGCACTTATTGACATCAGACGCATGTGTGCAGGGTTAGCCTCGAGTCAGTGTAGATTATTCACAAATATCAACAAGAACACGAAACAATATATATAAACATTCTTGAATTGCACGGAATGTTTTCTGAATCGAGGCTAACCCTGTACAAATGCGTATTTTGTCAAGGACAGCGGTCATCACTAATCAACGCCAAACTGGAGTATTATCGACAGCACTGGTCAAAATTCCACAGTCATGAATACGGATTGTCAAGATATACTCCCCCATCCCAAATATTGCTGAAATGTATACTTCTTCTTGATATTTGGGAAGCAAGGGTGGCCGAGTGGCGAGAGCTCTGTGTTCCGCGGGTTCGATTCCCGGATCGACCTGGAATCACATGTGATTTGAGTTTGTCAGTTCGTTCTCTCCCTTGCTTCGAGGGTTTTTCTCCGGGCACTCCGATTTTCCTCCCTCATTAAAAAAAAACATAACTAGTGAGCTGAATGTTGTATGTATAGAATATTAGAATGTAGTGGTAGTGTGTGAGAGTAAAGTGTCTCCAAATTAGTGCTTTGGACACTTAAGTAGAGTGTCTGAAGAATGCCTGGTCTGTCATGTGGTTATATACTTCCTCTCTTTAAAATAATGATGATTAAACATTCCGTTCTCTGATTGGACCACTTGTTAGGTGGATCACCCAAGAACTGACCTAAGCATACACATGCAGTTCCAACGTGTCGTTTAGTGATCACTATATCTTCACGGGCTCGGTAGGTTGTTCGAAAAAGGGTTAACGCTAACCCAGGGTTAAATATGGCTAACCTAGGGTAAAATATTAAGAATTAATCCTTGGTTAGCGAATTTAACCCCGGGTTAGCCATATTTAACCCCGTGTTAGCGTTAACCCGCTTTCGAACTGAACCGGGTGCCGTACGATGTATACCTAGCATCCATGCACGTTTTAGCATCTTCTGGTCACTTTATTTCAAGGTCTTCATATATTTGATTGAATTTGCAGTCCAAGTCCCTTGATACGAATGCCATTGTGCTCTCCTGCCGATATCGTCAGTGAGATTTCTTCTTCTCTGCTATTATTCGTTAGAGATGTGTTGTAACTATATTCTCGGGTAAAAATTGTGAAGTTACAGCCAGGTAGCATAATAATAATGTTGTCTCTGACTTGAGTTTATATTCTTCTGGAAGTTTAGTTTAGCGGTTTCATCACCATAAATATTGGACATGCCGATGAGCGAACATGCGCAGTAGTAGCCGTAATGGCGATAGTATCGTATAAGAAAATGTATGGCGAACTTCATTTTTTTTGCAAATACTTAGTTCAGTAACGATCTTATGTCGGACTAAAAATTGACAGCGAATGAGCAAACACATTTATTTAGATGACCATAATTGTGGTTACAATTGTGCTACCTGGTTCCATGAGCTTCAATAATTGAGTTGATTATCTGAACGAATCCCCCATATATATTCTGTAAAATGTCTTAACCTGTGTTGGGTAATTTCAATTTCAAGAACTATCAGTCAGTCTAACACGCCGTGTCTGACTCGAACTTTCAACAGCAATGTTTGCTGCACACATTTCACGTAGATACATCCCCATTTTGTCAAATCTAGTTAGTTCCAAGAACGTGGATATCATCCCTAAAAGTCACTTTTCGTCATCCTCCAAGACAGGCCATATCTGAAGGGAAGGTTGTCCGAAAATGAAGATCTTCACCATCCGCCATTTTTCTGTTTACATGAATTCTTAGCCTGCATTCTGTGATGGCACACAGGGAGTCCGAGAGCTTGAAGTGTAAAATTTCGATGTATTTTGGTGGACACCCTCTATTTCTGTGTTGGGCTTCCTGTGTCATATTTTGATCGACCGTCGTTAAATCAGTCTTTTTGATATTTTGAAGTTCTAAACTTGCTTTCTAAACAAAGATTAACGCTAATTAAGATATGTATTTCATTTATTTAGCAATTAGAACTGTTTTTAGCGAATTTTGGGACAAAATGCTGAGCCCGAGGAAACCGCTGGCTAATGTCCCATATTTAGTCTGGCAATGATTGAATTCGCCACATAAAAATAATAGTTGGAAATTACAAAGAAATTACAAAAAAAGTAGTGAAACTAGATTAAGCGTGGCAGGAGTTAGTATAAGACGAGGTCCCAATTGACAACTGAACCCTTTCATCGATTTTGTAAAGCAGGATGGGTTTGGGAAAAGTACGTAGGGATGGCAAGGTTAAAGGGACCAAGTTTATAGGTCATGTCAGTCTAGTCTAGCTACAGCAATGTCTATTTCACGAGTTTGTCAATCTCATACAGATCGGCCGTCCATATGTATTATTTACAATATGAGTGGCAATGTTGTATCTTATTACTCGGCTCTTCCGAAGGAAGCCCGAGTTATAAAATGGACTTTCTTTTTATTATTATTTTTGTTAGGCCACGGAATGCGAAGTATTTGATCATATCGGTACACACAATGTGAAGTATGTGACCTTCTCGAGTTTTGCCATGCGAGCCGGCTTCGCCAGATCATAGTCTGAATCGTCTGGATGTTATTACTCGTGCCCAGGCCGTAGGCCGCACGACTTATAAAACCCAGTATATATATTTTTTTTTGGGGGGGGGGGGGGGGCGTCAGTTGTATCAGCAATATACGATCACATGCTATCGAGGCTCACCGAGGCTTAGTGTCTCCATCAGATGTAAACGTATTGGAACCATTTATATACAAACATTTATCTTTCTCGCAATCGATGTGGGACTTTGTCAAATCCAAAACACTACGCATGACCACTAATTCCATAGACAATCGTCACTCATTCTCGTACCCAGAGCACCTCGGTCGGTCGTTCCTTCTCCCGTCAGTGGCTCTGGTAACAGCCATTTCTAGGCCGATGCTGATTGGTCCAAATGTCCGCGCATGCGCGACTTTCATTTGAAACTGCTCAATCGTGATTGGTCAATCTATAACGATGCTCGGAGCTTTTTAGAAGAGAATCCTCTGCGCATAGGTATAACACACAAAGCTGACTCTTTTTCTAACGGGCTCAGATGGATTTTCAAAATGGCGGACGGTCTGAATGGTGGTCATTGCTACTATTTTCTGCTAAGAAACTGTAATGATTTTACTGGTCACAAAGAAAAACACGCAAGTTTGGTTCTGTACTTGTTTTCGCTTCTCTTCTGTCGAGGCAAGTAATTAATTTACGCTATAAATTACCTCCTTCAACAACGGACTACGATACCGTTGAGACAGAACAAAATCAGTTGGCTTCGTTTCGGGTTCCTTTGCAAAAAAATAAGCATCCATATAAAATGTCGTGTTTTTGTGAATGTTAAAAGAGTACAGAACAAGATTGGTGGGGTGTATTTTCTTCCCTTCTCAGTAAATGTGCAGATAAAAGTACAATCTTGTATTAAAAGACTAATAAATTACTTGCCATATCATGTTGTTGTATTTGAGTAATACCCTGTGTATCATTTGCCCTATTTTCCCCCAAGGCAGACTCAGTGAAGTCTATTGATGAGAAATATTATTAGGCTGTTTACATTCTTCTTTTTGAGAGAGAAGCTAGTACACTATCTCATGTAGAAGAGTAGTTATTTTAAAGCATTTTAATTTCAGCAGTCCCTTTGTCTTCAGAAATTACAATACAATACAATAACTTTTATTTAAACACGATATTACTTATTTTAGCTAAAGCTGGTGGGGTCGTGTGGAACAAAAGGATCCATATAAAAGGTGAACCACCCTCTTAGGGTAACACAAATCTAAATGGACCACAAGAGACTAAGCCGGTACCATTTAGGGTGTTTGTCAGTAAATAAGATACCCAAGATCAATGACCCGAGATAAGATAATGACAGCCGGAATGACAGTTGTAGCTTTTGTCACTTTAGAGTTGGTACCTTTTAGGCGTAAAAATTATGTGCTGCCACCAGCACATAAATTGTGTGATAATTGTGCTATGTTGCTCATGTGTGATGATTTTTGCATCATAATATCAGATGATAATTCTGACTCAAGACACTCATGGTTGCTTATATACCTTAGGAACAAATAAGATCTAACATTTTGGAACTAAGGTAGCTTAATTGAACCACCCTTTTTCCTAGAGCCTGCCTACGCAGGCTATAACTAAGGATATACCCCTAGTGTAATCAGTCTTAATTGACCCAGTAGTGGAGATTTGATGTTCTGAACTCTCTGACAGATGTTGATCGAAACATAAATTTATATTTTTTGCACCATGTAGCCATGCTTCACAGATCTGGGAGGTTGTAAATAGATACTTTTACAGTTGTAAATGTTGTTACTACTTTAACCACCACTGGTACACACCCTACAGTTAATTACATATAGAATTTATGCACTTTCTTTTCATATTTGCTAATATAGTAAAACAGTGACATTCATTTAGCTTAGTTTGTTTTCATTTCCTGTAATATATGTGCAGAACCAAATAAAAACTCTAAAAAATATGATTTATATATTTTTTTAATGCCAAAACTTACAATGTACTTGTAAGGTAATACCAAGCTAATACTTTCATTAATTTATGAAATGGCTCAGGATTCTGTTGAATGTTGAGTAATAATCACTGGATTTCTTGTAACACTCTTGCTTTTCTTGCAGCCATTTACTACTATAATAAGTACATAAAATGTACATGTATGTAATACTATTTTTAAATAGTATTTCTTGTACATTATATATACTTATATAATTATTGATATCCTGTAGCTTGACATCTGGGCCCGGTTGTTCGAAAGCGTGTTAACGCTAACCCAGGGATAAATTCGCTAACCTAGTGTTAATTCTTAATATTTTACCCTAGGTTAGCTATTTTAACCCTGGGCCCTGTTCATCAATTTAATTCAATACTCCAAGAGGGCATAAGGGACAGAGCCAAGGGAGTCTCGCTGTATTGCCCTTGGGATATCTTAATTTCACTAAATCTATTTTTAGAAACACCAGAAGTGGTGGATGCCAATGGAAACATACTTCCGGTACACATAGACTCTATCAGAGAAGATGTGTAATATTTGACATTGTTTTCTGTGTTATTTAATTCAACTTTTTAATTATCATAACTATCCTCAGAGAAGACCAACTTAACACGGTACATGTATAATCATCCAGGCTTAGATTGATCGTCAGAGGTAGCATCCCAAGGAACATTAGGTTATTTGTCAGTTTGTCTTGCATCTTTTCATCCACTGTTCCATTCTCACATGTCAATGTTTAGTGTGTCTAACATGCTCTTTGGCAGATTAGGGAATGATGGATGTGATATAATTGTCTCAAAATATTTCACCATCCATTATGTGACTGCAAGTGCAGTAAAAATAATAAATAATAAATCTGTATAAATTATGAAATCTACAATAGACTGTTGTAGATTTCATAATTTATTCAGATTTATTCTACATTGTAGATTCCAACTTTTGACAATAATAGAGAACAGTCCGTGCAATTCAAAAATGTTTCTATTGTTTCATGTAAACATTTTTTCGTGTTCTTGTTGATACATTGTATTTGATAATTTTCACTGACTCGAGGCTAACCCTGTACAAATGCGTTTGATATCAATAAGTACAGCGGTTTCTGGGGGATCTGTGAACACGAAAAGAGACTATTGCAAGAAATCCATTTTGACAATGTATTACTATTTCAAGAAGATTCTTGTAGGTTGTGTGAAGATTCATCAATAGTTTGTATCATCAACCTGTGATATTTTATTTTAACCGAGCTTTCGAGCAACTTGCTCATCTTCAGGGTTACAGATGTTTCAAGTGTAATTCCAAAAATACTTTTACAAAAATATTTTTGGAATTACACTTGAAACATCTGTAACCCTGAAGATGAGCAAGTTGCTCGAAAGCTCGGTTAAAATAAAATATCACAGGTTGATGATACAAACTATTGATGGATGTATTACTATTATTTAACCATGCAACCAGAGCCCATATTTTCAAAGAAATTTCACTGAGAAAGCCTTTCCTAGTTGCATGGTTAGATATTGTAGCTAAGATAAACATTTGTATTTCACTTTAATCAGAGGGAAAGGAAAGAGGGAAAGAGAGGGTCATTATGCCTAAGACTTATTTGGAGATTTTTCAATAATGTGCATGACAGTGGCTACCCTGCACCTCTTTCCTGGTGAGTAGAAAAAAACTCTGCTACATGTAGTAGGGTAGACAGTGACACAAAGGTGCATGATTGCAGAAAGAGTATGCAAATTAAGGAAATTGAAGTATTTATTTTTATTACATGTAGATGTTTATGACATTCTTGAATAAAACAAGAGGACACCCAGAATTGAGCGTGCTATGCAAAAGCAAGTATATTTAGAAACTGCAGGCTGAAATTTACTCCACCCTCCCAATCAGACACTTTTCAATAAAACTTTTACAAGAACAATGGCTACACTTGTAAATTACAGTTGTAAAAGTTTCATCGAATTGTCCCGAGGCCAGGTTGACTTCTTATTTGTAGTAACCTTAGAGAACACAGGCTGGCCTAGACCAAAATGTGCTTCACAGGTCCTTTTATATTTTTGCATGTAATGCTGATCAGTACCCACTAGGTGAAGTTAAATATTTTACTTTATTGTATTTTGTGTCAAAGAAAATGCACGAAAGCACACGAAATATGGGACCGTATTTTGTGTGGTTACTTAATCATACACAATCGTGTGATGAAAATTAACCAATCAGCGTGAGAAATTCTACAGTTTTGGCTAGCGTGCGCTCGTACAGAGATTTCCAAGTTTTCACTGTAATTTGTTGTTTTTCTTTCACCAGAATAGCTAGTTTCTTTGACAAAATATATAATAAACAATTTATTAACCGGCTAAGCATCTAATACGGCTGTGAATTTTTACTACACAGTATTATAGACGTATTCAATGCTTAGCCGACTAATAACCTCTATTTATAAAATATAATCAAGGGGATAACAACAGCATAGTGTACTTCCTGTCTCAACTATAAGAATGCATACAGCCTTTTAATAATAATTAATAAAAATAAAATAATAATAACGGTTTAATGAAGCATTTCTACATCTTCAAAACAGGCTAACTTAATATATTAGGAGAGAAAGAAAGAAAGCTAAAATATAAAATATGTTAAAATATATGTATTATATATGTAGAATACTACTGATACACGAAATATGCTGAAATATTTCTCATCAATAGACTTCACTGAGTCTACCTTGGGGGAAAATAGGGCAAATGATACACAGGGTATTATTCAAATACAACAACATGATATGGCAAGTAATTTATTAGTCTTTACAAGATTGTACTTTTATCTGCACATTTACTGAGAAGGGAAGAAAATACACCCCACCAATCTTGTTCTGTACTCTTTTAACATTCACAAAAACACGACATTTTATATGGATGCTTATTTTTTTGCAAAGGAACCCGAAACGAAGCCAACTGATTTTGTTCTGTCTCAACGGTATCGTAGTCCGTTGTTGAAGGAGGTAATTTATAGCGTAAATTAATTACTTGCCTCGACAGAAGAGAAGCGAAAACAAGTACAGAACCAAACTTGCGTGTTTTTCTTTGTGACCAGTAAAATCATTACAGTTTCTTAGCAGAAAATAGTAGCAATGACCACCATTCAGACCGTCCGCCATTTTGAAAATCCATCTGAGCCCGTTAGAAAAAGAGTCAGCTTTGTGTGTTATACCTATGCGCAGAGGATTCTCTTCTAAAAAGCTCCGAGCATCGTTATAGATTGACCAATCACGATTGAGCAGTTTCAAATGAAAGTCGCGCATGCGCGGACATTTGGACCAATCAGCATCGGCCTAGAAATGGCTGTTACCAGAGCCACTGACGGGAGAAGGAACGACCGACCGAGGTGCTCTGGGTACGAGAATGATCGTCACTAAAAATAAAGTGAAAATCAAATCAAATCAGATGATATTGTCAAAGCTGGTGTGTATTTAGCGGCGTCTAGCGAAATCATGGGGTCTTGTACTATTGTAAATGAATGGAAGGATGAATAATAATAATAAAATAATAATAAATAAATAAATAAATAGATTGCGCAATTATTGCTTGTTAATTAGTGGCATGTAGGTTCATTTACTCATTCTTTCGTTCATTCATTATGTCATTCATTTTTTCATTTATTCTTTCATCCATTCGTTCATTCATTATTTCGTTCATTCATTAATTCGTTCATCCATTCGTTCATTCTATCATTCATTTATTTGTTCATCCATTCGTTCATTCATTCGTTCATTCTTTTATTCAATCATTCGCTTACTCAATTTTATTCCGTTTTTATAGTTCATCGCGCTCTGGTTTCGTTTTTTTGGCTACCTTTCTATTTATTATTTTCAATTCTTACGTTAATACTTCATTTTCTATTCCTCGCGCACCTTTTTCATTCTTTAATTTCTATCTGGCGTTGTTCGATTTTGTTTGCTTTGTGCGAGACTGTTCAGTTTGTTGAGCACGAGCTTGCTTGTTTGGTGGCGTTTGTTTGTTTGTGTTCGTATACTTATAGCCGTTGTAATTAGATTGTATGCATTTAGCCCTGAAGATGGGCGCTTAGCCCGAAAGCTTGGCAGTTTTGAAATAAAACTCCGGTTGAAGATACAAAAAGTTTTGTCATGAATTATCCAACCTACAAACCAACATTAGATTTTGTTATTACATTGTTTCCAGTTGATGGCAGAGAGCAGTTATCCCAGTTCAAGTCACAGTGTCCAATCGATCAATCAATCAATGGTCTTTAGTGTAAGCCGCCTATACACTCTGTACATGTACATGTAGCTTGTATCAGTATAACTCATTTTTAAATGAATATTTCAGCAAAAAAATATATTTTGTTTTGTGACTTTTACCTTTGTAATTTTGTTAAAATGACCATTTGGGAAAATGGTTATAAATTCTACGTACCCACTTTTCAAATAAATATTTCAGCAGAAAATCCATTTGAAAGTATGTCAATTTGTTTTGTTTTCAATTTAAAATATCAAATAGCCTATGTTTGGTTTGGGGTGTTAATTTGTGTTAAAATGACCACTTTGAGAAATGGTTTAATTGGTTGTTATAACCAAAAGGCAATGGTTCATTTTACCACCATATTGGTGGTCGAAATTACCTATTAATAAATGGTTAAAAGAACCAATTCTAAAATGGTTACCTCAGATCCACTTCATTTTATTAACCTTTTTGGTAGATTTAACCAATCCATTTTTACAGTTTAACTCCTGAAAAGAGTAATTGTAACTCCAACACTAGAGTAAGTTTTACTCCTGAAAAGAGTAATTGTAACTCCAACACTAGAGTAAGTTTAACTCCTGAAAAGAGTAATTGTAACTCCAACACTAGAGTAAGTTTAACTCCTGAAAAGAGTAATTGTAACTCCAATACTAGAGTAAGTTTTACTCCTGAAAAGAGTAATTGTAACTCCAACACTAGAGTAAGTTTAACTCCTGAAAAGAGTAATTGTAACTCCAACACTAGAGTAAGTTTTACTCCTGAAAAGAGTAATTGTAACTCCAACACTAGAGTAAGTTTTACTCCTGAAAAGAGTAATTGTAACTCCAACACTAGAGTAAGTTTTACTCCTGAAAAGAGTAATTGTAACTCCAACGGTAGAGTAAGTTTAACTCCTGAAAAGAGTAATTGTAACTCCAACACTAGAGTAAGTTTTACTCCTGAAAAGAGTAATTGTAACTCCAACGGTAGAGTAAGTTTAACTCCTGAAAAGAGTAATTGTAACTCCAACACTAGAGTAAGTTTAACTCCTACCAGGGTTGTTACGACTTCTTAAAAAGAGTAAATATAACTCTAACACTAGAGTAAATTTTACTCCTAGAAAGAGTAAACTATGACAGAGTTAAATCAACTCCAGAAAAGAGAGTCATTCTGTACCTTTTTTTTTAACTCCCTTTTTGGAGTTAAACTGACTCCTTGAAAATAACAGTGTAGTGATCTGATCCAACTACGAGCATTGACATCCATCTCAACCCATTGTGAACAGTACATCAAATACGAGTGTGTGGATGCACTGTTACTGTGTAAGTCATGCATGGGATCGATATTATTGTCTTGCTTACTCCAATCATCTTTCTACATTTGAGCTCTTTCTATTATTATTCAGATCATCGTGTAGATGCACAGACATCATGGCTTGTGTCACGTGATGGGCGTCAAATGAAGTACTGGGGCGGCGCGTCACGTGACAGTGGAATGTGCGCCTGTGGCATGACGGAAAGCTGTGCAAACAATGCCAACTGTAACTGTGACGCAAACAAGGACTTTTGGCTTGAAGATTCTGGTTTACTGACCTACAAAGAAGATCTTCCTGTCATTTCGCTAAGGTATGAACACAAGTAGATTCCATCAGAGTAGACCGCCTCACATTGCAATTCCGCTGCAGAGCTAACTATATTACCATCTAAACTTTAAGGCGCATTTGAAAACGTATGTTGAATTTGCGCCATATAAATAAATGTTATTGTTATTAAATGTTATTATCTCAAACCCAGCCCGGCTTTCTACCTACGGAGTTCCATCCTCTCATCCTAATCTATTCATAATCCATCTATGCTAGTACGTCCACACTGCAGTAATATCGTATGTTTAATCTTTTCACTAAATTCTAGGTTTGGTGATGTAGGAGATTCTGATGAACTTGGATATCATACTCTTGGAAAGCTGAGATGTTACGGTCAAATGGCTTGATTTGCTGTTAACGTGACAGTTATTTCAGTAAACAATCCTTAAATATATACATTCGTTCTAAAATAAGTTAATGTCATTCTATTTTGCTAGATTATACATGCTGTCCTAGTTTGTCTTCGTCCCTGATCATGACGACACTCGTACGTAAAAGCTTATTTGTTGTAAATGCCGTATAATCAACGTTTTAACTATATGTTATTGTTAATGTAACTCTCCCTTGCTTGGATCGAGGGTTTTTCTCCGGATACTCCGATTTTCCTCCCTCAGAAAAACAAACAAACTAGTGAGCTGAACGTTGTATGCATATAATATTAGAATGTAGTGGTAGTGTGTGAGAGTACAGTGTCTCCAAATTAGTGCATTGCACACTTTTAGGTGTTGTTTTTGTCTTTCATGTCTTATGGGAGCGATGTTATTTATAACAACTTCAGGGCATTTCGACGATTTAGCGCACGCCTTGGAACACTGCTCTTTTAACGGCAAAACTGAACTGATATTCTTTGTTAGCTTCGTTCTCACTTGCATGGAGTCTTTTGTTTTCGCTTTGAATTATGTCCGACTGTGTCTAGTACACAAACTTTCCTCTCCTCTCACCAGAGGAAAGAAAGTAAATAGCTACCGTATTTCCTCGATCAAGCGCCCCCTCCTCTCCCCCAAGAAATATGGTCAGTAAGAGATAATTACAGAATATGGCATACAACTTGCGTTTTAATACAGTTACGGCATGTTCCTTTGTGTAGTACCGTAATATTATAGTTATGTTTCCGAGTTCACCGAATCATCACGTTCTTATATCAGTAGCTCCCCCCCTTGATTAAGGATATGGTATACGTTCGCGCGGTCTCAGAACTCGAATTTGCTTTTTTTAGCTTATCAGCAAGAAAATATTATAAACTATGATTTGGTGAAAAAAAATTCTGAATCGAAATGTTTTTTTTTGAGTTATGGACGAAAATGTGCTCCGTCGAATAATATCAAGAATCAACCGAATTAACACTTGCTGGGCGCACTGTTGATGGCGCGCGAAAGAACGGCCGGGAATTTGAATTTCCATAGTGTTGTGATAAAAAGCTCAGTTCGAGAGCAAAGCGTCTTGCCGTCTACTATTTTAGTTTATACATTTTAGAAGTATCGTTCGTTGGATTCTCGAGGCTTGTAGAACCAGTTTGGCGAGAGTTTTCTGGCTCAATTAGTTTATGATGACCTTAGTGACCTCATAACGATTCTGATTGGATAAGAAGGTGTCCCAGCCGGAAAATGGCGGAAATGAGGTGTCTTTTGTTTACACAACTTTGGAAGCTTATTTCTCCGAAGTATATTTTGCCGTGAAGCTCGACATTAACGACATTAACGTGAATTAATAGGGTATCTAGAAACGTCTAATTTCCACGAAATTTGCGTGTCGGGGATTGTTTGATTTCGCTTTACATTTCAAGTTATTAGCGTTCATATTACATCAACTCGAAAAATATCTAACATCAAACTTTGAATGCTTGTCATTTTTTTTAGGAATCAAATATCGAAAATCCCCGACACACTTTTGGAAAACAATACCTGATGATAGAGATTCAGTATTCAGATTCATACTTCACCGTAACTGGAGCGCTGGTAATTCGATTTTATGAAAGCCTCCATTTTTCGGAATCGGGCCTTCCTTCTCAATGGGATTAAAACTTTTACGATTTTTTATTATTTTATGGTTTTCTACAGTTCTTAAGAGAGAATGCCATATCTGATGGAGCAAAATAGCCAAAAATCTGGCCACAGTGAAAACATTAATATTCAATCTAAAGAAAGGGAATATTGTACAAACCAATGATCTGATGTTCATTTTGTAAAAAAAATCGTTGTTTTTTTTTTAAATCGAGAAAATCGATCCAGGCCTCTGGCGGCCTGAAATTGGCTTGAATCCAGCGGGAAAATAGTACCTCTAGAAAATCGCATCGCGCGAAAAAATAAAGACAGCTAAAGCGAAACTGTCTTCGGATATTCATTTTAGAAAGGTGCTACATGATATCTGAGTTAAAATCTAGGTATTTACTGCAAATGAACAAGTGGGAAATAAAGGTTAACAAAGCAGGTTTTTCCTATTTACATTTCACCGTTATTATGCGATTAATATTTTCTATATGTGCAGGCACTCTGATATCTCTAAAACTCCGTATACGTAAGCTTAGAATGATATACTGAAACATATCTCAGTATTGATTTGGGTTTTTAATTGTGCGCCTTTTACCAAACTCCAGAACTTCAAGCATTTCGGCTTGAAATTTAGTGCAACATTTGAACACAAGCCATGTCTGGGATCTAACAACTCAAACTTGAAGCCCAAATTCGCCACTAAAATCAAAGCTAATTATAAGTCCGCAGACGATTATGATCACCTTCCTTGTTGGCAGCTGATACGTAAGATTTTGTGAAGAAGAACCACCATTTAAAATCTTTGTAATCAGCTTTCGGCTGTAGTAATTGGAGCGTTGCAGCTGCTTTGTTTACATTGATTGACTTACTTGGGAAAGATTGTCATTAAAATATATGTTTCCTTGGAGTTTAGCAGTATTAATCTCGTAATATCATTCACCTAAGAACGCCTGCAAAGGAGGCTATCACTTATGGTGCTTGATTCAAAGACAAAATAGACTAATGAGATGGAAACATGCAGTTTCATGTTCGTAACGCAAGCAACATACAGTAGAATGTTGTGTGACCGAGTGACAAACAATCCTGGGTAGAGTGGAGAAAGGAGTTCAATTCAAAACTGGAGAAGAAACAACAAAACTAAACAAGGCTACGTTAAGCTAATACTCTTTATTTCCTTTTACCTGTATCGGTTAAAATGGCTTCATAATGAGCTTGCGACGCGACGTGGAAAATACCCTAATCCGAAGGACGAGAGGCGAGTCCGACTGACGAGAGGCGCCAGTCCGAAGGACGAGTCCGAAGCCTCAGCACCAGTAGCCTCTGGAACCAGGGTACGTGGAAGATGACGCAGTGCGCACTGATCAGTAAAACGAGGGTTGTTGTCATCGACGTCGTGAAGAGGACGTGAAATAACGATATGCCGTGATACACTTGCCGTCCGGCGCGACGTTTGCACGACAATCGGGCTATGAATGAATATGATATACTTCGTCAAGTGGTCCTAGACAAGAGCACCATTCGGTCAGGATAGCAAAGGGGTTACGCGTGACGCGTGATTTGACCAAAAAATGGAGCGTGAATCGTGAAATTCATAAAAATTCGAGCGTGATGCGTGAATTTATGTTTCAACGTGATGCGTGATCGTCCCTTTTGACCGACTGTGATTCGTGATTTACCGCTGTTATGCTCTGTGAAACGTGAACGTTTAGGATCTAAACATTTTCACGCGTGAAATTCCAAAAGTATGGTTGGCGCTCGTGATTCGTGAATTTCGGACATTATGGTCCGTGACGCGTGAATTTACCAAAAAATCGCCCGTGAAGCGTGATCATGACCCCCCCTTTGCTACCCTGTTCGGTACGCACTGCAGTTGTTTTGACTACTTGATGTAAGGACGATAGAGCGTTTTTGGGGAAAGAACTATCGACCTTCAGATAAGCTACTGGGAAAATAAATACATCCCTAACTCCCGCAGTAGGTGAATGGATAATTAGTTTGGTAAACATGCCTCAGACTCACAATCTACACCCCTCTATTACGGAGCAGTTAGTGCTATGGGGGTATGGGAGGTGGGGGGGGGGGGGGGGGGGGGGGGGGGGGGGGGGTTTGATGCTAAGCCCCCGTCTCACCCGTTCCTGTACGTAACTAATGACGAGTTAAAATATCATCACGGAATGAAAAGCATCCTGCAGTTTGCTCATAATTACGCAAAACCCTGAAATAAAAGAAGTCATTTATCGAACAAACTATTGATGTAAAATATTATTGAATCGAACGGTCGTAACTTCAAACTTACCAGGCTTTCAAAGATACATAAAAAGGAAGTAAAACTTTTTCGCCTTCACTCTTCTTCTTCGGAACAATTCCATGGCATTCTTCATCTTTCCGCTTCAGCGTAGACAGCATTTTGTATTTGACAATATCGAATAATTATCATTATAAATGCGATAAGGTAACGTTTTGAATCTCGCTATAAACGCTGGAATTTTGTGGGGTTTTCCATGCACGGGTCGTCATGTTGTTGTCGATTTCGGATTGGTTGTTCATATTGTACCCACCCCTAGATGTGTATAATTTGTCTATCCATTTCTTACTCTCGATAGTCCCCACGAGTGAAATTTTTGTCCAATCAGGTCCGAGCGCCAAAGCCCGCTGGGATTTCGTGTGGTGTAACGCTTACTTCCGTGGACAGCAAACGGGAACTCCGGATGAAAATGGCTGTATGTTATGGATTCTTCGAAGGATTCCAGAATGAATCTGATGCTTTTTCTTGTCGTGACTCACTTTCGAGGAATCCATATTTATCTTTCTTTCACCTGAGGTTGTTTGAATTGATGGGGAATAAATTTTTAGGTGAGAAATCGAGGAGGATCGATCGTGACCTGTAGTGATTTGAGACTCGATGTTTCCGTCCTTCTCATTATATATGGAGGGGAGAGTTAGAGGAGCCAAAACACGTCAAAATCGTCCGAAACGAGGCAAAATGAAGACAAGACGGTATGTATATGTGAAATACACTTTATTTAGAAGCTATCATTCATTTACTGTATTTTACTATAATTTACGTAAAGACCCAGACAGATACACAGCCTGGGTTTCCTGTGGCTGGTCAAAATGTTTGACGGTTTCTAACGCCGCCAGATAATATTTTGAACCAAACCAAACCTCATTTAGTACTAACTTTGATCAAGTCTTTCAGTGGCTAGAGTTTCAGGAAAATTTATTTTTGGTACGAATTTGAGTGGGTGGTTTTTAGGGAGACGACCTCTTAAAAGCGGAAGTACCGTTGGGATGTTTCTTACTGTTGCACGTACACTCGTAAACACGACGTCATTTCAACTCAATTTGCAACAAACAAGTGTAAAGATTGTGTTAAGCTTTTTGAAAAAAAGGCTTAGTTGTTGTACGCGGTAAGACGAAACACTAGTTCTAGAAAGGACTAGCGACTTCCTTGTAAAGTAATCCCTTGAGCTCATGATCCCGATTCAATTGCATTTCATCTCAGGAGAGAAAGGAAATGATGGACATTGAAATTCTCCCTAAACAGTTACAGACATTTATGGATCATTAAAGAAGAAAATCGATGTTCATCAAAAACCAATGATCAAAAGAGAATTTCCTACTACGCTATCAATGTAAAACCCCTTCATGTATTTACGAGAATACAGTATTTAATCATTAAAGTTGAAAGGCAAGTCGATCATTAT
This sequence comes from Actinostola sp. cb2023, assembly GCA_033675265.1. NCBI lineage: Eukaryota > Metazoa > Cnidaria > Anthozoa > Actiniaria > Actinostolidae > Actinostola > Actinostola sp. cb2023. The sequence continues at coordinate 16,377 of JAUJYZ010000708.1, read as the reverse complement.
GAAAGGGCGTCAAGTTCCAGTCTTGGTGTATTTTACTACAAGTCACCTCGACGAACGGAGCAAAAAAAAAAACATGAGATCGTTTCTTTTCTTGTTGTGGTGATAGTTCTCGCAGCTGTTGTAGCTGTTGCAGGTTAGTATGGCGATCCTTGTATCAGTTGGACAGTGAATTGTGGTGCATATTTTGTGTAAACCAGATCTGTAGTATCGCTATATACTCCTCAAACAGTCGCTCAAATAAAGATTATTTTACGTGTTGAAGTCAAAACGAGATACAAGAACAAGAAAAAATTGTTTATCTTTGTCAAAACGGGCGAAAAGTGTTGGTACGTGTTGCACAGAAAGCCAACGCCCTCTTAGCATGCTAGCTACACAACGTATTACGCACGACAAAGTGTTTCAGATATTTAGGGTCGATTATTTAGACGCTTTTGAAACCTATGCCGAGGTTTATCACCAAACAATACTGAGCTAGACGTTGCTCTCTAATTTGAAACGTCGTTTAAAGTCACATTTTTATGTCTTCACTACTGAAGTTCCTAAGTCAAGTTATTCTGTGCCCCTCTCACCAATTTTCTAAACGAGGGAGGTTTAATGTCTTTATGCCGAAATACGTGATATAATCGCGCTATTGTTACGTCCATCTTAGATCGCCGTGATCGTTGGTAAAATGTTTTGGGAGAAAAGAAACCATCATCTAACTTGCTCTGCTGTAATGTAATTCGATGAGAGGAGTCTGGCATTCTTATGGAATTTAAAACTTGGTCCCTGACGAAAAGATCAGCCATGGTCAAGTGACCCTCGATGCTAAATCTCTCTTTGCGTTTTAATTTCTAGGCTTGCAGCACGGAACACTTCGAATAGGAAGGTCATCATTAGATGGTTACTGTGATACTGTTACCTTCCCATCAGCCTTCACGGGTGTTGGATCAGTGAAGGTGTTTACGTCAGTAGGTTTTGGCACGAGCTCAACACGTGTACATGACGTAGTGTTCACGTGGGTTGAGTCTGTCACTACAAGCAGCTTTAAAGTGTGCCTAGTTGAGAGTGGGACTGGATCCAATGGTAACGCGACGATTAATTGGATCGCTTACCAGGGAACTGAATTTGGCGTGGCTGACGGGAGTGCAAGGTTTAGGGACTGGACAACAGGGACCCAGTGTAATCATGTTCCTCTGCCACAGGTTAGTCATTTACTATCTATTAAGTAAACGAGTTGTTAGTGAAGTCAGAAGTCCATAAACTCTTTTAAAATATTTCATATTGGCCCTTGGTCCATCAACTACGGTATGTTCTATTTTTATAGAAAACCATCCCGCTAAATCTATTATGGATGAGATCACCCCTTAGATTTTCTGCTCTTTCTTTCTTTCGAGACCTTTCCGTGGTGTTCCAGGATGGTTTACCTTGTCAACGTTTCATTGGATTTTGTTAGGAGCCCATAAGTAGGAGCATCCATGCTACATATTGGGTCTATGCCACGGCGTTTGAACAAGTTTGGCTATCAATCACTGAGCACTTCCGGTTTTATTTGCAGCAACTCGTTTTATTTGTAGCAATGCAACTCGTTTTATTTGCTGCAACTCGTTTTATTTGTAGCAACTCGTTTTATTTGCTGCAACTCGTTTTATTTGCAGCAACTCGTTTTATTTGCTCTCTGCAACTCGTTTTATTTGCCTCAACTCGTTAATTTGCAGCAACAGTGATTGGTCAATTTCGTGTTCTAAAAATAGCCAAACTTTTTCAAACGCCGTGACAGATTTTAATGCTTCATGGATGCTCCTACTTAATAATTTATTAATTTAACTTTGATCACAAACCACGTTGTCGAACCTCCGTCATTCTATATATGATGATAATAATAATAATAATAATAATAATAATAATAATAATTAATAATAATAATAATAATAAATAATAATAATAATAATAATAATAATAATAATAATAATAATAATAATCATCATGAATTGAGAGTATTTAACTTCGTCAGGCAAAAGAAATAGACGACAAACGCGTATTCAGACGTTTCGCCGGTGAAGGCTTCATCAGTGGTATATTTTAAACTGAAAATCACTCTCTAAATAACTTACATTTGAATAGTGAAATACCCAGTGGTATTGGTTGATTAAACAATGCTTAATAATTACAATACAGTAAATAGATGTGGTGTCCTGGGAATAATAATAACAATGTACTGAGTTATATGCAGAGAAACCTGCCTACACAGCCATTCATAATGTTTGTTGATTGTTTTCTTATTTCAAGTGCTTCAATTACTTTACGCTCTTTGGGGAATTTGATGTTAGGGTGCAGTATTTTCCATCTAATTGGGGATTCTTTCAGGAAGTTGGCAGAGTGTGATTGCAAATGTGTGAACACGGTCTGGCCACGGAGGTGTTCTTTTATCCGTGAACCAATGGTGCGTCCTGTTTCTCCAATGTAGACTGCTTGACAGTAAGAACACTTTTAAAATGTTGTAGATGGTATTCTTAGTTAGGCATTTGTTTTCCCTTTCAGCCAGCACACATGTTTCACATTCGCGAGGACAATTTTGCTTGACTTTGGGCGCTTTTTGCTTGCATGTTTACCGAGTCACGCAACGAACGACCAAACACTGTTTTCATTGCACTAAGATATCTATATGAGACGTATTTAAATAAAAAGAGTCTAAAGTCATTAGACCCATTTGATGTACTCAGGTTGGCTTTGATTTTTGCCACGTAACGTTTGAATTGATCAATATCACAAGTTGATTAGGCTATACCCTTTTTGTAAAAACAACTCTCACTATTTTCACTGCAGAACAATGCAATAATCGATTCTCATGCAATCCGCGCGCATTCATACTTACAGTATGTACAACGCATGCACGTAGTAATGCTTGCCAGTTGAGGACGAACACATGTCATGCAGCAAGCACCACCAACATCTGTCCAATCAACGCAAGTCTGCAAGATGATGGAAAAGTAAACGTATGAGCTATCTTCTTTACAATAGATCGACAAAATACCTCAAACAATCCAATAACTCGGACATGCGCGTCGGTTGATTGCCATGCTGATGAAACTGACAGCTATTATTATCACCAATGATAGACAGTGAGACGTGTTTAAATAAAAGGAGTCTAAAGTCATTAGACCCATTTGATGTACTCAGGTTGGTTTTGATTTTTGCCACGTAACGTTTGAATTGATCAATATCACAAGTTGATTAGGCTATACCCTTTTTGTAAAAACAACTCTCATATATTTAGTTCAAATAGACTATTTCAGTTAGAAAACCGATTTTTTTTTTTTTAAAATTAACGCCAGTAGAGAGTTAGCTTCAACACTGACACTGCTACTGAGCGGACAACCGGCGAAACATGTCAAGCATATTTCGATCAGTACCTATATATAGAAAAATATGACAATGGATATGTAGTTTATTCCTAGATGTATCTTGATAATGACGTTTGTAACGTCGAAACGTCGTCGACTTATATGTCCTGGAGTTTTTCACCTTTTATCGCTCAACTTTATAGTAAAATCGTTTAATAAGTCTTTACTTAACGATAATGATAATAATAATAATAACAATAATAATAATAAAAAATAATAATAATAATAACAATAAAAAAATAAATAATAATAATAATAACAACAATAATATTAATGATAACAATAATAATAATTATGATAACAACAATAATAATAATAAAAATAATAATAATAATAATAATAATAATAATAATAATAATAATAATAATAATATTAGTAACAATAATAATAATATTATTAATTATATCCATTTTGAAATCACTAGCATTTCCTGTAATCTGATTGGTTAAAAATGGTGCGATTTATTCCCAAATTGAAAGTGCAGAAAAACATGAAATAGCCAATCAGAACACAGAAGAAAAAAAAGGGAAATAAATGAACAGGAAATATTTTTGGATTTTACAACAACAATTCTTTCATATTTTACAAAACAAATGGATGATTTTTTCAACTTACAGTTTTTTATTAATGACTATTCCCTCTTTCAAGCTGAAGAGGAACTGAATGTGAATGATTTTCCGTCATTTGACATCCATTTGGATTCAGAAAATGCAGAATCAACTACCAAAACAGGTCCAAAACAAGCGAAATAGCTCCGTTAACTAGTAGTGAGTCCATTCCTGAATTTGCGATTGGAAAAACAGTTCCTGTTTTTTCTAATAATTTTACACAACCCAAGATATTGATGAATTAAGACAATTAATGTCTCGGGCCATTAACACCCGATTAATAAGAAGACTAAAACCTTTCTACAAAGCAATGGCTTTGTGTGTTTGAAAACTGGTGCAAGTCCCGCCATCTTGACATTGAAATCAACAAAATGGCGCCTGTTGTAGTGTTGACCTCAACAAGACTCTCACTCGATCAGTTCTATGCAGAAGTCAAACGCAAGGACAGCGAAGACAATGAGCCACAATCTTTAAGAATTATCCAGAGTGCAATTGAGCGTCATTTGAAGTAGAATAATTATCCTGTGAGCATAGTATTTATCCAGGCAATTTCACGGCAATTTCACGGCTTGCAGCAAATCGACAACACGAAGGTCATTTCCTTGCGACAGCAGGTCAAGTGATGAGGGGAAATTAAATAGCAATGAAGAGGACTATGTAGTTTTTTTTTTATCTTGCTCATGCCAACTCACAAATTCTGAACGGCAAAACATTTTGAGGAAACACAAATCCAGTAAACAAAAAACAGCGATTATAAATAAAGAGAGAAACAGCTACACACACATGGACTCGCCCGTAACACCACATACTTGAAAAGATTCAGCGAAAATTGGACAGCAAAAGACACATGTTGACAAGCATACTAACAGTAAGTACAAAGGCTGCACAAGTTGAAACGAGTACATAACTCTGATTTTCCATTTCCGAAAACTCAAAAGTTTGATCCTCAGTTTTTAATTAGAGAGTTCATTCACGAACTCAGAGATCTAGAGAGAAATTCGACTAAACTTACTGTAAATCACTGGATATCCATGATATCATTACTTTCCTGACCACTCAAACAAAGTCGAATACTCATTAATTTATAGAAGTTTGAAGTACCAACAAAGTTCTTCATTTATCGCCGTTAAGTTTTCCTTTGTTGTCAAGGCTTCCCCGTCAACTTTCATATCGAGTTTATAAAATGGTAAAAATTTTGTTTTTGGTGCTTGCTAACTCCAGAATAACAGGCAACGGGTCCTTCTTTCGCATTCGTTCCGCATTTTGTAATGTATAAAATTTATTTTTAGTGATTTTGGTAGCGTTTTTGAACCCTTTTCGGCAAAACATCCGCCATCTTGAATTTTTTGATTTTCTGTGAATGTTCTGTTGCCATGTAAACCACTGCAATGTGATTGGCTAATATCATTTTCTATTGTATTTTAGCCAATGAAAATCGATAATTTGCGTTTGTAATTGTACTAAATTACATTTTTTGCACTGAATTACACATTTTGCACTGTGCAGTAGACCTTTGTACCGATACGGCGGCCATTTTGGATTCTATTGTTTTGGCTAATACATTATGGGATGCTCAGGGTGCAAATGACCCAAAAACTGTACAGTGTGGAGTCGCGTCAATATATTATTTTTATAATTTTGTAGAAATTCATTGCTTTAAATTAGGTTTTCGTAGTTTTTCATGGCCAAATGATTACTAGCTTGCACCCTTGGCATCCCATAATTCAATATTGTCTCAGTATCGGTAAAAAGGTCTATTACATTTGAACTGCTTTGCTCTCCGCCAATCAGCATCGAGTAATTTTTCATGTATGACGTCAGTTATAACAATGATAATAATAATAACAATAATTATTATAATATTAATAACAATCATAATTATAATATTAATAACAATAATAATGTTAATAATAATAATAATAAAAACAATAATAAGAACAATAATAAGAACAATAATAATTATAATAATATTTAACTAACTGAAAATGGAAATACATAATAATGTTTACGGCGGTGTAGTGGTGGTGGTGGTAGTAGTAGTAGTAGTAAAAAGTAGTAGTAGTAGTATAGTAGTAGTAGTAGTAGTAGTAAGTAGTAGTAGTAGTAGTAGTAGTAGTAGTAGTAGTATAAGTAGTAGTAGTAGTAGTAGTAGTAGTAGTAGTAGTAGTAACTAGTAAGTATGTAGTAAGTAGTAGTAGTATAAGTAGTAGTAGTAGTAGTAGTAGTAGTAGTAGTAGTAGTAGTAGTAGTAGTAGTAGTAGTAGTAGTAGTAGTAGTAGTAGTAGTAGTAGTAGTAGTAGTAGTAAGTAGTAGTAGTAGTAGTAGTAGTAGTAGTAGTAGTAGTAGTAGTAGTAGTAGTAGTAAAAGTAGTAGTAGTAGTAGTAGTAGTAGTAGTAGTAGTAGTAGTAGTAGTAGTAGTAGTAGTAGCATGCATGTCCAATACACACAACCAGATACGAACGGAGAAATCAATTTTACCATCCGTACTGATGGTGAATCCGAACAAGCACTGTATTTAATTTCTTCAAATGGGATCTCTGTGGGATATGCCTCGTTCTGGTGACCTATGTTTTTCGAATGGGAACCCTGTGTAATCTTCTCTAGCCCCCTAAGAAAAATGGTACGGATCGTACGGATCGTTCCGATGGTGAACGCCAATGTTTGATGGTGAATGGTGATATCTAATGGTTCGAATGGTGAAAATTCAGGACTCTATTGATCTACCGATATGTTTTTATGCACCAAAACTGTATGTATCGAGTATCTGCATTATAAATGTTCGATTCATGGTGATTAATATATCATGTTCGAATGGTGAAAATTCAGGACTCTATTGATCTACCGATATGTTTTGATGCACCAAAACTTTATGTATCGAGTATCTGCATTATGTTCGATTCATGGTGATTAATATATCATGCGCCGTTCTCAAATATATCGACAACTGTATGTAAGGTTTGAGTATCTGCATTATGTTCGATTCACGGTGATTAATATATCATGCGCCGTTCTCAAATATATCTACAACTGTAGGTAAGGTTTGAGTATCTGCATTATGTTCGATTCATGGTGATTAATATATCATGCGCCGTTCTCAAATATATCGACAACTGTATGTAAGGTTTGAGTATCTGCATTATGTTCGATTCATGGTGATTAATATATCATGCGCCGTTCTCAAATATATCGACAACTGTATGTAAGGTTTGAGTATCTGCATTATGTTCGATTCATGGTGATTAATATATCATGCGCATCTGCAGACGTATTTGTTCCTTTTTGCCATTCCATTTGCCTTTGCTTGTGTGACATCATTTGCATCATCTGGATCAGAGCAAATGTCGGGTTAACAGCCCTCTGCGTAGCATGCTGAGGCTCTGTAAATTCTGTGTTTGCTCTTGTTTTACAAAGGATGTCTATGATTTATTTTTTCTTTTTGCCTTCCACTTATAGGCGCATTCCTCTGGCTATTTCTCTCAGCCGGTCAAACGTGTATCCGCTATACTCTATCTTCAGTGCCTCCATCGTTGTTTTCTAATTACGCTTGGGTCGGTCCTACTCGATGATCAGACCAATTCTGTACTTCCAACAAGAATATAGATCCCACTGTCGCTGCCACCAAATTTCACAAAGCTTCTCAAAGCCCCGAGACCAGACGAAAGCACTCGAAATAAACGGACACAGTTTATTCTCCTTTAAACCTTTGTTTACAATGTCTTCTGAGTCTTCTAACTGAACTAACTTACAATACAAACTATTTGGTACCTCTATTTAAGATAGAGCTAAGGATAATTCTAGAGTATAATTACAAGTATATTACGTGGACATTGAGAAATATTACTAACGTACATCCTGAACGTCAGGTATCCTCCTAATCTATCTTACGTAATCTATTACCAGGGAAAGTCATAGTGTTGACAGCTAATACACGCTAATCTCCTGAACGCGTGACTAAGCTAATTATAGAACAGTCTAGAGGGACTTCGTCACATCTTGATGAGATAGGGTTTTCTTCGAGTTACGAACTTCGAGTTACGAACTTCGAGTTACGGATTTTCGAGTTACGCGCTCGGACACACCCATAATTTATAGCCAACGCCCACTTTGACATTTACGCGTAACTCGATGACAAACATCGGTGAAATCAAAATCGAGTTACGTAACTCGAAGTCAACGAAGCGATTATTTTCAAGTTACGCGTTAACTCCGTAACTCGATCCTAAAACTCGACAAACACGTTTTCGAGTTACGTACTACATATAAATGCAATAAAATACTGTATGCAACTTTCATATTTTTACTTTTTTATTACTCGGGCCCTTCCGAAGGAAGCCCGAGTTATAAAATGGACTTTCTTTTTTTTTTTAGTTTTGTTTGGTCAAAGAATGAAGAAAGTATGTCACGTATTTGATCGTATCGAGTTTCAAGATTACTCGGCAGATAAGGGAAAACAAACGACACACAGGACTCAAGTAGATTTGAATCTTAGTTTTGAAAGCAGCTGTTGATCTTTAAGCTATTAAAAGGTCAGGATTCTAGTTCATCGTTCAATGACTAGAAGTGGTAGAAGGACTAGAAGCTCGCTTAAAATATATTTAACAAAAACAAACGCGAGGGCGTTATCAGAACCATCTGACCTATGCAACCTCAAGACGTATCATGTACGTACTCACCCGACACATAGTCTCCTCGTCTCTCAACTGTCACTGATTGTCATGACGTCAGAGAAATGATATTGTATTGAAGAAGCATGATTGACTGAAGCCTTGCAAACAGTCGAGCCAGTCGAGTTATTTTCAATAACTCATGATGGATGTTTATTTTATTCCACGTTTGAAAAATTCAGAAGGAAAAGGAATCGTAAAAATCTTACTTCAAAACTACATCAAAGCAAATGCGAGCAAGGTCAATGTTCGAAAATCCGTGTTCTTTTCAGTACGATGACAGTTGTATGATCCTTGTCTGAGTCATACATCTATTACGCGACCTAATTTTAGAACTGCCGCCTAGCGCTATTTAAAACAGAATTTCCACGCTCAAAACAGGTCAGTGAACGGCAAAAAATATAATCGAAATCAAAACGTCCTTAGATTTTAGGGATCTATTACAGAAGAAGAAGCTGAATAGTCGGGTATTATGACAATGACTGTTGCGTGACGAGAGATATTATTTGTGTCGATGAGCATCGATAAAGATCTCCGACTGTTCGAGGTACGTATATGGTACATCTTTAAACGTACTTGAGGTCACTTGAGGTTGCATATTCATGGCGCCACAAACGGGTCGAATATTTTCCGAACGCCTATCGAACTAAATCCGAAAGTATGATTCGCTCAATAAACGGATCAAATAGTTTCCGAGCGTATATCGAACTAAATCCGAAGTATTCTTCGCTCAGAGCAGATACTGAGATAGTGCTAAGTCATGGTCTTCGACGACTAGAAGTGAAAGAAGCCCTCCTCACGCAACTGACATTGTCCTTGTCATAAGCCCGAGTGTACGCTCATTGAGCGTCTTGTTTATTATTATTATCAAAGTAGCTTACACGGGCTGATATACGAAAATACGCTATTTTGTCTTGTATAGTTGACATTTTAGCATTGAGTATTTAATACCTCTTCTACGCAGATGTTTATATATTGACAGTTGAAAGGAATATTTGCTACACTGATGGGAAAACGAAACTCCTCAGTTTACTGCGATTCTCAGTATTATGCGAACTCATTCATTTAAGCAGTTGGCTTGTAATTTGTTTTTTCGAAGAATGTATTTAGTTTTGAATTTGTTTGAGTTTTGAATTTTATTGACAGAAGCGAAAAACCAAGTTCCAGCCGCCCGACTGTTTAATGTCTGAGTTCGCATAATACTGAGAATCGCAGTATTAAATTAAAGCTTTGGTATTCATGTCACTATATAATATGAAAAATATTAAGCCTAAATTTGTTGAGCTGAGCCGGTTCGCTGTAGTTAATTGTTGATTCCTTGCTAGATAACCATTGGCATATGGCCAGGTTACAAATAGTATATGGGATATATCAGGCTACTGTATTCATTAAATAAATTGTAACGGCTTCCAGTGCGCATTAATTATATAGAACGGAATCTTAAGACTCACACGCAGTACGACTCCGAAATACTTATACTTGAGCTATGCACTGCCGACTCACGAATGTTGTGTAAGAGATCTAGATATCCATCTATTCGGCATGCATATCTGATGTTTATCTATCTACCGTAGAATTCCGATATAGTAACGGACCCCGTTACTTTCGAATTTAGCAGGCCAATTAAGGGGCAGTTACTTTCGGGTAGCCGTTACTATCGGATGGTTAAAAAACGTTTGCAAACACAAAACAACCCCCCTTTGCTACCCTGACAAAACAGAACAAGATACATATTATGTCGAAAGGTCATCCACATGCTAAATTATACGATATTTATTCACAACAATCTACAAGATTATAAAGTAAACTGTAACAAATACTGGTATATACTATACAGGTTGTTAGGCTGAACTGGTTCTTATATTATATGCACACAGCACGAAAAACTAGATTTAAGCTACTTTAAACTTTGCTTAAAGCTGCTTAAAGTTCTTATTTCAACTTTAAGCTGCATTTAAGCATAATTAAAGCTGTGTAAAGTTCAGCTTTAAGCACTCCAGGCATAAAGTGAACGTAAAGATAGCGTAAAGTCCATTGTGAACTTTACGGTAGATTTACGCTAAACTTAAATAGAACTTAAACTTGCCTTTAAGCTGGATTTACAGGTTCACTTAAGTATTGCATAAAGTCATGTTTACACCAGATTTACGTGGCCATTAAGTCGAACGTAAATCAGTCTTATTTAGTGTCTGGAAGAATCCTAACACTTTCTCAGTTATTTTCACTTGAGAAAGTTATGTTTTTTTGAATCGTATTTTTGACGATATACCTTCGTGGTAACCTTCGTTGCTAAAAGGTGCGAAATGTCAACACAATGCCATGTGCTCTCGAGTGACGCTTCATTTATTCATAAACTAGACGCTGTAATATAGCGTACACTCGTGCCCTGGGGGTGGGGGGAATGGGGGAGGGGAGAGGGGGATGGGGGGGTGGTAAGAGCCTAAGCCTGCTCATTTTGTAACAAAATTATCTTTGGTATTTTCCCTATATTTTCAATAAAGTACCGATAAAGAACTGATATTAGAATAAATAACTGATGTTTTAGACTAGCTTGTGCTTGGGACTAATAAAAGCCTTGGAAAGAGCCTCATGAGTAATCAAAGCAAAGTAGTTAAATTAATAAAATACAAAAAAAAAATCAATTTTGAAATAACATTTTATACTACTACCATATTATAAAACATTTTTTCTCTCTAATTTATATAAATTAGAGAAAAAAAATGTTTTATAATATGGTAGTAGTATAAAATGTTTGCATTGGCAATAAAATAATCTGATTACAGAACTGCAGGAAGATCAACAACAACAGTAATATTTATTCTTTAAAATGTATGGCTATGGACCTTGTTTTATTTTATTGTGGAAAATTGAAATGCAATGATCTATATCACAGTTTAAGGTATTTTTAGTTTTTCTAGCCATTTTTGATGTTTCTCTCATTCTGGCAGTTTCCTCTTCTTTTCTTTTAGGATCCATATTGTAATATCTTTGTTTATTACTAACATTTTGTATCCGTATTTTTTTCTTTGCAGGTTCCATACATGAATAACTCTGTTTATTGTTATTCTTAATCACCTGTTTTTGTTCACTTGACTTATGCTTCCTCAAAATGGTTTGCCTTTCCTTATTTGTCAATTCGCAAGAACAGGATAACAAAAATACCACATACTCTTCATCATTAGAATTAGAGTTTTGTTCTTTGAAGTTACAAATAGCTTGAATAAGAGAGTCAATATCACTTACTGAGTCAGAAATGCCAAATTCTTGATTGCTACATGTTAATACAAAATACTTCAAACTCTTTGATTTTAAATTCTGTTGCATAACACAGCTTAATATACAATAATCAGAGAAGCAAAGCAAAAATCCAGTAGTTTTGACATCTGTATTCCCTAAAATACAATTTTTAAGAAATATTTTACTAGAATGAGAAGTATCTGACAGTACTCCATAGCATGTTGATGTATATTCTACATTAATATCTGCATCAAATATTTTAATTTTCTTTGGTAATTCACTTGCATCATTATTTAGCAAATTATTATAAAATAAATTGGCATGTTCATTAATAGCGTCTAAAGTAACAGGATTCCAATAACCACATGGTTTGATGATAGAAAAACATATAGAGTAAACTGACATGACAGAAAACTGTTTATTGACAGCAACATGCATGTTACCATAAGGTCACACACACCACATGACCTGGTCCAGTTATGCCGGGGACTACCAGCACTTTCCGTGGAATAAATCCTAATCCAGTGAGTGGATCCATTAGGATGCATGAAGCCCGGATGAAGGAGACGGATTTACAACAGATCGCGCTATCTCTCTCGCTATACAACTAAGGCCTGAATGTTATTGAACTTCGCAATTATCTTTGCATATATTAATATAACACTTGCAAGAAAAAATAGATCACAAATACATATTTCACTCACATTTTCAAGCTATAATCGCAGGTAAATTAAAGTAAGTCCGCTGTAAATTCGATTTGTATAATATCTGTATAGTGGATGACAGTTGCTATTTCAGTATCAAGATAGAGATAAATAAGCTTGTGTTTGACGATCAAAATCTTCCCGCGCAAAAAGCAAATTTCGCGCCAAAGAGGAAATGTGATACCATTCGAGATATGAGATGGTTTGGGATTCCTTTACTTCCACTAGTGTCAACGGATAGTTCGTTTCACTTCCGCTAGTGTCACAGTGTCACATGGATTTTAAGAAAGAGAATGTTCAACGGATAGCCGTTCGTTTCACTTCCGGTATTGTCACAGTGTCACAGGGATTTTAAGAAAGAGAATGTTCAACGGATAGTTCGTTTCACTTCCGGTAGTACATTTGCACATTTACATATTGGCAACATCAAGTGTAATATTCGTTTTGCGCGAATGGACCCAGAGTCAATAGATTCAGTAGAAGTATACTGCCATAAATACTTTTAATTCATAGAACTCATAGAATTTGATCACAGAAATGTATAATTAACAAAACCTATAGAAGCTAATAAATCAAAAAGCTTTAAAAAATGAATAACATCGATTGTACAAACCCCCCCCCCCCCCCCCCCCCCCCCGGATAACCTATATTTATGCTTTCCTTTTTGATTAGTTGCAATCTATGTACCATAACATGAAACTTATACGAAACTGTTCTGATGTTTTGAGATGGATGATTCAATACCTGATGACATATGAATGGCAGTCAAACTGAAGAAGATCGCCTTACAGTTTGTAACAACATAACACAACGAGTCAGGAAAACAAAGTTACTGCTAGCGGGAAATAAGAGCACTTTGACCGTGAGTGGTTTGGCATCTTTATTCAAGGATATTTTGAGTGAGCAGTTACGATTTTCGGATACTTTCTTCGCATCTGAATCTTTGTGGAAAGTCTGTTGCGTGAGTGCTGTTGACAGCTTGCTTGTCAATATCTTTTTGCATCAAATGAAATCCAAAATTCTGACAATTATGGAATAAAACGCATATCTTCAAATCCACGAAGGTATAAAGACTCACCGCCAAACATAGTTTCAGATCTGCCAGACGTCTGTTAAGCAACATTAACATTAACCTCAGTCTACCATCGGTGCGGGCCCTCTGTTTCCTCTGTTAACCAGAGACTCCAATTTTGAACAACACCATTCACCATCGCACTTTTTTTTTTCACCATCGGTACGGTTCGTTCCATCGGTGCCATTTTCTAAGGGCCCTCTGTTTCCTCTGTTAACCACAACATGACATATTACACAGGGTTCCCAATTTTTTTTTCACCATTGGAACCATCGGACAACACCATTCACCATCGGACATTTTGTTTCACCATCGGTACGGTTCGTTCCATCGGTGCCATTTTCTAAGGGGCCTCTGTGTCCTCTGTTAACCAACATGACATATTACACAGGGTTCCCAATTTTTTTTCCACCATTGGAACCATCGGACAACACCATTCACCATCGGACATTTTGTTTCACCATCGGTACGGTTCGTTCCATCGGTGCCATTTTCTAAGGGGCCTCTGTTTCCTCTGTTAACCAACATGACATATTACACAGGGTTCCCAATTTTTTTTTCACCATTCGAACCATCGGACAACACCATTCACCATCGGACTTTTTGTTTCACCATCGGTACGGTTCGTTCCATCGGTGCCATTTTCTAAGGGCCCTCTATTTCCTCTATCAACCAAGTGAACATAACATATTACATACAGGGCTCCCAATTTTTTTTCCACCATTCGAACCATCGGACAACACCATTCACCATCGGACTTTTTGTTTCACCATCGGTACGGTTCGTTCCATCGGTACCATTTTCTAAGGGCCCTCTGTTTATCAACAAAACGCAACTTGATCTAATAAAGATGCATTCCAATTTTTGGGGGGCCATCAAAATCCGTACCGTCCGTACGAGTGGTACCGATGGTTCTATTGGTGAAAACCACGCAGAAAAAATTACACTTCAATAATAAAACACTAAGTCTCTATCATTATGCTTTCCGCGTGCGCTAATTAACATAAAGCCAAACAGTAATGAGATTTACTATGGCCCGAGTTCGAGTTCGAGTTCGAGTTCGAGTTAGGAATCGAGTTGAGGAAAATTAACAATTGATGCCCGTAAAGCCATTAAAACGTTTCTTGATCCTTTTTAAAGTGTGAAACAATCTAAACAGGTCACTACTGAGCTGGAAAATATCGTTTCAATTAGAGGATGGAGGCCATCTTATCAGTATCTTACGACTTATTTATCGTCATTAGGCAGTTCTGGATCATCATATTCGTGGTTAATTATGTCTGTCCTATGTCATGACATATGATTACCTTTAGCGGTAGTTTAGAGGAAATTTATCACTGAGTCTGCGTATGTTGCTTCGCTTGCATTTGCGTTGCTCATGTGAACCGGGCTTTAGCGTAGAATAGAAATAGCTCGAAAAATATGGTTTACGTGACAGAAACACAACGAAACGTGTATTCACATGGAGGTGTAATACGTGAAATGGGAGAAACTACATAGCACATAAAATATTTTTATACGCTATTGTTCACTGTCTATTGTGTCCTTCATATCTACATTCTGCATTAGGGAATATATTACATCAGCTGAGATGAGTCATCCCGGGATGTAAATATTATTTTGAAATCGTCCCGAAATGAATTCGTCTCGCCCTAAAATCACGTAAACAGCAAGAAACAAATGACCAGACACCGAGGTGGAATCATCACAGGTTGTGGAACTCAGTCATGTAAACGCACCCTCAATGGTAAACCCGGTCTGGGTAAACACTACACATGCATTCAAAAATATATTTATTTTAAACAAATCTGTTAAGTAACAAATAAAAACTCAACTGCAGAACGTTGTGGTGATACTTATGTTTAAAGCGAGAAACCTTAAAATATAACATAATAAAGCAGCAAATATATTGTCAAAGTATCAGTGTTTGAATGTCATAACAGGAAACAACATCAACATCAATAGCGATAAAGCCTTTGTCCTTAAATACTGCCTTAGATACCCACTGACACATTTAGGTGTTGATCTGTTGGACAGATTCCACAGGAAGCCCAATAGATCAACCAGCGGATGCTCATTTATACCACAGGAAGCCAATAAATTACAACACTGATGCAACGCAAAAAATGCACACAAAAATACAGTTTTACTTTTTTTAAAGGCAAATAAGAAATAGTTGGGCTGCCTGTGTTAGTAGTCTTTAATGTCACTTACCCAGAAGGTGGTTCTTTTTTTCCCTTCTCCCTTGTGAATAAAATTTCTTTGCTGTCTGGAGTGGATACAGTCTATAGGAGTCATAGCAAAATTCAATTACTACAGCTACGGAGAACTTAATGTGTTATACCGTGATTAATAGAACATGTACAACCAGAACCTTACCTCAGACTCAGTTGGTTCCTTGCTATGTTGCGCCGATGACGTTCTTCGCTCAGCTGCACTTCTAAAACTGTGTAATTTTCAATAGTTATTCACATAAATTCACGCATACTCCTTTCTGATCTCAAAAGTATAAATAATTACATTTGTAAATATTTTACCGAACGCACCTTACTAAATCCTCTTTTTTCCTTTTAACAGGTGTCCCCTCAGGACTAGACAGCACCTAGAAAATTCAAAACGTTTAGAAAAATGAGGGTTTATCATGTAATTTCAAAACTCATAGGACAAAAAATAATTATCAGCTCGTTTAAATTAGTAAAAATGTAAAGT
>JAUJYZ010000989.1:152500-374494 GCA_033675265.1 Actinostola sp. cb2023 | reverse complement strand
GAATTGATGGTGTTCAGTGCGCATGATGCAGTGTCACAGACATCCTACTTATTAAAAAAAAACTACAAATTGCTGATTTTCTTAACTCGCAACGATTTAGGTCAGTTGTTGAGGGAATGTGCCCAAACTAGCACAAAGCGGTAGGATAAAGATTTTGAAGATAGCGCCCAGATGTTCGTAAAAACAAGGTAGCCAAGGAAAGAGTCTATTGACTTAGTCTTTGCACACATAAATTCAGTATGATTACTTACCATACTCTAACTCGAAAATAATAATAGCTAGCAAGTAATGCAAATTAAGCCAGAACTGTGCGTATCATCGTAATTGAAGCTAATCCCCCCCTGCTCTTTCAAAGTGTCGTATAAATCTATTTGAGATGAAGTATTGCACGACAACAAAGCTAGAAATCCAATCGATGCTATCATCATAGTAAAGTAAGGCTTAAAACAAGTGGAAGGTGTAAGCTATGAAGGGAGTTAGAAAAAAAGTAACGCAGAACAAAATACTAACGAGATCCTTCCCAGTAAACTGCGACACTACGATTTGAAACGCCGCTCGATGCAATGGAAAGTAGTCACGTGATGCACTTTTTGTACCTCGTGATACTGTGGACGTACTTCGTCCAGTATACTCTTCCTCCCTAAGCCCTGGTCATGATTGTATAAAACCTAGAAAGGACGAGTTGAAAACAAGAAAAGCCATAAATCCCCCACAATATATCAAGCAAGCTCTTAGCCTTAGAAAAACATTACGGCGACATGCAAGCACACTTGAAATTGCTTTCTACCCGCGGCCCGGTCTCATCAAAGATCAAATGATCAGTCATCGCGCCAGATATATAAGATCGACAAAATATCTCTGTCAATTTCAGGCTGGGAGCCATCCGTTTGATTGGTCATGATGGCAAGAAAGCAAGCTAATTAATTAGTAGGTACTAACGCGACCTATCTATAAACTGAGTTCCACATAGAAATACAAAAAACCCCCCTGCAACAAACATGGCTGTAGTAATTTTACTGGGGTTATTTAGATGAATTCTTGCAACGTTTCGACCAAATCAAACATAGCTGCTTATAAACCTCGTTCAAAGCCATCACAGCGGTTTTGCCAAAAACTTGCCCTTCACGGAGTACAACAAATTCATCACAGTGAGCCATATACAAACACAGACGCCCTTACGACGCGGCTAAAAAAATCGACCTGCCTGTCGCAGTTTACGCGGTAAGAATAGAAAAAGAAGTCTCATAATGAACGTCGTTGACAGCATGACGATAGGATTATCTATAAAATAAAACTAAGGCAAACTGGAAACACGGTGTAACATTTGCACGTAATCAGTGCTGCAAGTAACATAGTTAAAATGTGAAGCCTCTTCATCAGAAGATGATTTTCAGGAGGCCCCAATAAACATACAATATCGATACAGTAAGAACATGCGACACTCCTTTCCTGTTTCTACATTGCGCACAGCAGACCCAACCATGTCTTTGAGGCTAAAAAACCGATACATGTGATAGTCGAGTCTTGTTTTTGATGGCGTTCCTGTGCATTGCGCGCATGCAACAAATTACAGCAAGTAGACACGCCCTCACTGAAATCGAGTGATTGTCGCCGATACCGCCAGTGTTGCACAGTTTGGTGTTACAACGGATCTATACAAATTAAATTTCTAACTAAACAAACAACTATGTCTAACATGCCTGCATTATACAAGGTCACTGCCAATTAATAGCGTATTTTAATAGCCGGTCTAAAATCAACGCCAGCTCGATCAAATAAAGAACGCTGCAATGAAAAGAAAGGTAACGTAGTAATACGCAGCACCTTCAGACGTCAACAAACAGCAACCAAACAAAACAAAAGACATGACCTACAAAAAAAAAACGAGAGAAAATGATATCAAGACAGACAGGACAGAAACAAATCCATGCAGCATATGAGCAATACTGACCACAGGCTAGACCCAACCAAGCTTTTGAGGACCTACCTAAAAATCAATAAAATGATATTGCGTCTTTTGCTTCATGTTTCCATAGGTAGAAGCGCGCGCGCAATTATATATTGGGTTCCCTGGCATTACCTGTGTATTTTTTAGAAATGTATAATGTATGGGCCTTCCTGCTGCCAATAACTTCCTGCGACCAGGATGCGCCCGCAGCAAATGATGTATATGCAAACAAGGTGTGCATAACGATAGGCGTATCTAGCCTGCATGTATGCGCCGCACGAAGCGCACGCCGAAGCTGGTGCCAAAATTTTCCGTGAAACATCATTTTTTTTTTACTTCGAAGCGCCCGCTACGCTACAGGCCGATGGGGGCGACTACCCAGGGAAAAGCTAAAAAGGGGATGAAGCTTTTTCAAATTTCGTGGGAAATCTGCAAGAGAAAGTTCGCTAGAAACAAAGACTAATCTTTTCGCGTGTAACGCTTTGGATTCTATCCTGTATTCATGGTAAGTTTAAGAAGTTCCCAAATTCTGTCAACTCTCCGTAACTTTTTTTAGAAGCGAATGGGACGATTTTATAGTAGTCCTTTTATATTTTAGACATTATGAAATTGCTGTTGTGACGTTTGGGGATCGACACACCGCATAGATTTTTCTAAACAGTAAAGCTCAACATAAAAGTATTATGGGTCAAGGGAATTACGTAGCATGTTCTCTAAATGATTCTATCATAAAGGACATGCCCTAATACTTGGGACAGACGGCGCTAATAAATCCTCAGCCAAATTATTTTTGATGAGATTATAACTGAGCTATTTGACTTGTCAGTGATCAAAAGCCACAAAAAAAAAAACAAAACAAAAAAAAAAAAAATATCAACGAATGATGAGTTACTTCACCTCTATTTTAATAACCATTTTTACGTCTATATAAACTTTCTTTCTATACAGTTGTCTAAAACGTAAGAAACGCCAACACAGCATAAACCGGCATACTAAGCACTGAATTCAGTATATAGACGAACGTGCATCATTCACTGACATCGTATCGTAAGGCCAAAGCGACATAAATGGAGATGCGACTAGTGAAATCATATGCATGAACTAAATTAACAGATTCTTCATTATTCGTCATGTTGAAATAACAGAACTCATTTAGCAAATGACCGAGAGAAAACAAGCAGCAAACCTAATAATAATACGGATTTCGTAAGATGATGTAAGTATCGCTTAAGATTCATACAAAATTTATTCATATACGAACCGACGTTTGTTCATCATCACAACATTGTACTGCTGACTGTAGACGTGTAGTATTACTGAGCAATAGTGAATAAATGAATAGAAAGAACGATAAAAACAGTAGTCCCCTCTAGTAAACATATTTCAACTGATTGATGAAATAAATACGTGTTTAGTCATTTGTTACAAGCACTAAGCAAAAATGCGTTGTAGTAGTACTAATATGAGATATTCAGCATTAAAAAAACACAATGCTCAATTTGAAGCCATTTTAATGATTAAAATAAAAACACAAAACAATACTTTTAAAAAAACCCAGAGAAAACAAATAAAGGTATATTGTAGATGCTTGGGCGTCTGTTAGGAAAATATAAATACTAAAAACATTGACAAAAAGAGCATAGCTCAGATTTGCCGACACGCCTGGCGATGTCCTCTCGAAAGGAAATCCGAACGCTTTCACGGAAAATTTGCCACCAGCGCGTGCGGCGCACATCATCCCGTCCATGAGGCGCAAAATGTCAAAATTAAAATTTCTCAGCGTCACGTGAGTATACGATGAAACTTTATGAAGTGTAGAGAATACGGTAACGTTTAGATCCGAATTTTGAAATTCACGTCATATTTTTTTTTCTTTTTTCCAAAGATTAGGCGTCAAAAACGTATTTAGACGTGCACCTAGTTTCATACCTTGTGCTAAAATACACATAGTAGTGCGGACGCCGTACGGGGATGTGCACAGGAAGTCCCAAATATAGGATATACTCAGCACAGCGGAACCTCAACAGTATACTAACGTATTAATATTGAGCGCGAGTGCGCCATACCACAGAAACCCAATCAAAAAGACGCAAATATCATTTATATCATCATATTAAGTAGCTCAAAAGGAATCGCTTGCAGGCTGCCTGCTCGTCTGACCACGATTTCAAAAGATGGATAACTGATAGATTCGACTTATCCATCAATGCACGAAGTACCGACGTTGTTGGAGTCATTACTCTGACCTAACTATGCACCGTGATGTGTTTTAGCGTAAGAGATTGGTGCACGGACTTCATGAATTGTGATATTTTAGCCTAACGATGACGCTGCGTTTCCCGCTCTATTCGCGATGAAGAAAGAAGAGCGTGTTTCTATCCTCCAAGAAGCCGGTATACGGTTAGTGTATTAGGTAAAGCGCAAAACTAAGGAAGGAACCTACCAAAAGGTTCGCATGATTGAACGCAGCGCTAACACGATGCACAGAACCTGTCAGATGTGTATATAGGGCTGATTTAATCAATAATAATCATCATCATTTAGAATTTTTTTTTTGAAGTAACATCAGCATCAACTCAATCCTTAAAGTTTAACCAGGACAATCAATCCACAACATAACATCACAACGCATTGATAAAGATTAATCGCGCCAACAATCATCATCATCATTGGTGTAGAAAAGTAACATAGCCCCATAACTAGGCCACTTTAGTTTAACCAGAATACAATACCACACACTTATATTTATTTTTTTTTTTTAGATTTTCTTATAATTATTGCGTAAAATCGCCAAGAAATACAGGTCATGACCAACGTTTTTGGTTGAATGACAAAATAAAACATTTCAATAATTTAAAAACATTATGAAAAACAATACCTGTATTTTCCCCCCAAAAGACCGTGTTATTAGTTATTTATCCGCAGGCAGAAAATCCGCAAGTCTCCCAAGCGATAATTTGTTTAAATCAAGGGACCCATGCTCCCCATTCGGTCAATCCTCTTGATTCTCAGAACCTTTTTTTTTTGCCAGTCAAATTAATCGATTATCTAAGGAGAGTCTCGGGTCCAGAAAACTTGGTTTCCCGTGTGAAACAGAGGCCCTTGGCCTACTACATTTATCACATATGGCCAGAACGAAGAAAGCTTCTTTCCCTTTTTTTTTAGGAAGAGAAAAACAGTTCGGAAGCAACTTGGGCAATTATTGACGTTCTGTCCGTATACAGCGACCCACCAAAAAGCTAGAAAAATCGCCATGATACGGGTTTATTTTATTGGCATAACGAATACAAGGTCTCTGAAAATGAGCTGTAGAAGTACTCAAACAGATTTCCCGATGTTTAAGTATTTTATTTGTGGACGTTTCGTAAGCACAAGAAAGCTGGTTTATCTCGCGAACGGCCTGATTTCCATACAAGACCACTGCCATTCTGGGCCGTAGTCATCTCAAAGAAACTCGCTAGATAGACATCACACTAACAGAGAGTACGCGATTAAATGCAGTTGTTTTATTGGTCGTAATAATTGTTATTTTCCCGATGTTAAGTTTTCTTCGATAACGTTACTGTTATCTTGCTATAAATTTATGAAAGTACGGAGTCACTGCGTGTTTTACTGGTAAAATGTCGGAGTAATGAGCTTGAACCTTTGAATTTGACGAACAAGAGTAATATGCCAAATAAGCGAAATACACCTATTTGTGACCTCTCCCATCCCACTATTAGACACAAACATGTCACAACGCATTGATCAAAAGACGTGTACTCGGCCTAATAATCATCTATCATACTTTTAGAAAGCGAATCATGTCATAACATAGTCCCCTTCTAGATAATCCAGGACATATCAATCCACATACATAACATTCCACAACGCATTTGAATCAAGATATACTCTGGCCAATAATCATCATCATCATTGTAGAAGTAACATGTATAACTAGTCCCTTTTAGATTAAACAGAAGCATATCATCCACAACATAAAACATTCACAACCGCATTTTGATCAGATTACTCCGGCTAATAATCATCATCATCAATTTTAGAAAAGTTAACATCGTCCTAAACTAGTCCCTTTTAGATTAACCGAGGACATATCAAATACACAACATATACATCACAACGCCATTGCAATCAAGGATTACTCGGCCAAATAATCATCATCATCATCATTTAGAAATGAACATAAGTTCATAACTAGTCCCTTTAGTTTAATCCCACTAACCAGGGACATTAAAAAAAAATCATCCACAACACACATTCACAACGCATTTGACTAACTAGAATTAAACGCGGCCAATAATCATCCATACTACTTAGTAGCATCCGCCGCTTGCCCCAGGAACAGAATTCATGGCGACACTAGGTTAAACCATACAGAATCGCGTTACATCATTGAACGATTAAAAGGCTCAAAAGAGTTGCTCCGAACATATTTTCTTTTTCTTTGTTTATTTTTATTTTTTTTTTTTTTTTTTTTTTTTGTTTCTCTGCCTAAAATCAAACTATAAAGGAAGTTGTTTGACGAGGTTCGAGCGGCGAGCGGCAAGGATCTAAGGTTGACTGCATATCGGCACAGGATGATTATCACGTTTTTAGTACAAAGAGATATTTATATAGTATCATTACATTTGACGCCATCTTGATAAAGGGTATGACGGATCTGAGTACTAGAATAAACTGTAGTATCAATGCTTATATCAAGACAACCAACCTCAAGGAAAGTCTAGTTACAGATAATAAATATAAAATAACTAGTAACTGCCCCGGCGTAATCTCCTTACTGAAATTGGACTTTTTGATGTGTATAAAAAAATCGGAAAGACATGTACAAGCGTTATTTGTTGATTTAGATGGAAGGACGATGTAATATAGCCTAGTTGGCTACTTTAGCCTATGCACTGGCTGACGTATAACGCGGTAGTTTAGCCTCAATTATTCCCAACGAACACGTACCCCGCGACCGGAACTGAATTCCCTTAGTCAGTGTAGGCAAAGGCGGTTACACGTGAGCGTAGATTTAGGAGCCAAAAATGGCGCTGGAATCGTGAAAAACACTTACAAAACAAAAGATAAAACCGTGATCCGTGAATTTGCAAGAAAGACATGCGTGAAATGACCTTATATGATTATCTTGAGTCGTGAATTACGTGAAATTGGCCCGTGACGAAAAAGCCCCTGGCCACGGGAAGCGTGATCACAACTCCCCCCCCCCCCCCCCCCCCCCCACCCCCCCCCCCCCCCCCCCCCCCCCCCCCCCCCCCCCCTCGTTTGCGACCCTGCTTTAGGATCCTTAGGCTCAAATCGGGTTCTCCTAAACGTTAACTTGTGTAATAAAATAATGCAAGTTTAAAGTTATAAGGATGTATAATATTTCGTTTATACGTAAAGTAATGATAAGATGAAATACTCAGTTAACGGTAGCTTGAGGCTAACGTTGTTTTCTATTCTCCCTGGCACACGCCATGGTTATATTACAAGTTAAATATAACAAAAATAAGATCGCTTTCATGTCACCTGTCCGTCTTTTCCATTTTTGCATGCGGCGACCGACTTTTAAAACTATCCTTATTGCTGAACGAGCGATTTGTATTGATCCGTATGCGTCGGTAAGTTAATTAGCCGCCGCCGTTGTAAATGTGTGCCAATTGAGCAAGTTTGGACATTAAAAATTACGTTTAGATTTAAATATCAGAAGCAACAGAAAACCGCTGATGATCTACTTTTGGTGGGTGAATCTAAGAAATATACCACCCCCCCCCCCCCCCCCCCCACTTCCTCCTCCCTCCTCCTCCTCCTCCTCTCCTTCCTCCTCCTCCTCCTCTCCTCCTCCTCCTCCTCCTCCTCCTCCTCCTCCCATCCCTCTGGTAAAAGGCCTAGCGGCTCACACGTTTAATACTAAAGAGGCACGCAATATGGTAGGGTATCCGTAACCAATTAGGAGTGTTGCTATGACGACGCTCTAGTTAGGCTAATATGCCCTCCACTGAAAGTTTGCACAAGAAATATGATTAAGGTACTGAATGTGGTATTCAGAATATTGATAAATTACATAAACATTCTATAAAGACAATATTTTCAAATATGCCGAATATTTACACGACACCCGACAAATGCACAACCACCAGCAACCAGCAACCAGCAACAGTAAGCGCTGCAGTTGTTTGCCCTGAATTAAACTAAGATTACACAATCCCCGAATGCCAAACGCAAAGACTTCAGTTCTCGTGTTATGGATAACTTAGCACTTTCTTTTTTACTCCGTCGTTTAATTGGACGCAGTAATTTTTACGTTGACTAGAGTGGTTGATATTCGTTGTTAAATGGAAGGACGGCTGGATGCTTTGAACTTAATTACAACTATTATCTATTCAACCTACCTAGTTGACCAGATATAGAACATAAAAGCTGTGGCACTGTGTTATACTACCATTCTCGCCGCATGCAGTGAACTGACACTTATATGCATCCAAAAATACAAATTAGAATAAGTTGAGATTGCTCATTCATTGCGGTCGCAGAGCAACGTCCATGATTATTGACAAAAAGGTCCCGAAAACAGGTTGAGGTTTTACAGGCTCGATTTTCCTGCTTTTAGCAAAGAAAAAGGTCAATAGCATGATTGCTGTAAAACCACTCTACATTTAAGTGCGTGTTTTTTTGCTAACATTGTAGAAGTGATTGCTTATAATCGAATACGAACTTGAGGCATCCATATCCTCGATCTGATCAACATCATGGCGAGGGCGTTTAAGGTGGTGGGGGCGTTTACAGACTATAATAGTCACATTATCGTTATAAGCGATCGTAAGCTACTTTAATCTGATGCTAGACTACTGTCGGCTATAATTCTCTAATTTATACGCTATGGCAGGGGGGCATAGGCAGTAGTAATAGTAGTAGTAGTATAGTACAGGCGGGGGCGGTGACGGGTAGGGGTATGGGTAGGGGTAAGGGGTAGGGGGTAGGGGTAGGGGTAGGGGTAGGGGTAGGGGTAGTGTAGGGTAGGGGTAGGGGTAGGGGTCAAGGGGTAGGGGTAAGGGGTAGGGGTAGGGAGTAGGGGTAGGGGTAAGTAGTAATAGTAGTAGTAGTAGTGGGCAGGCGGGCGGTGACGGGTAGGGGTAGAGGTAGGGGCAGGGCCAGTAGTAATAGTAGTAGTAGGTAGTGGCAGGCGGGGCGGACGGACGGGTAGGGGTAGGGGTGTTAATGCAGTGGACCACCTGGCTAATAGTTTAGTAAACCTAGTTTAATATCGCACAC
Source organism: Actinostola sp. cb2023 (assembly GCA_033675265.1). Taxonomy (NCBI): domain Eukaryota; kingdom Metazoa; phylum Cnidaria; class Anthozoa; order Actiniaria; family Actinostolidae; genus Actinostola; species Actinostola sp. cb2023. The sequence goes on along the minus strand of JAUJYZ010000989.1, from coordinate 365,289 downwards.
ACAGATTACCCACGTTTGTCCCGCTTTCTTCCGACAGACAAGTTATTCTTATCTTTGATGAATTTTCTGATTAGACGATAAGCAAAAGTTAAAACATTTCCAAAAATTTTTAGTGAGCTAAACAATCTTATTATTAAAGTCAGTTGACAGTCATGTAGAGCAAACCCGCAGGTGTAACTTGGAGTATTGACTAGATCAAACTCACCGTCAAACTCACCGTTAAAGTGTTGTATAATATTCAGCACTTTGGTATCGAACGCGGGTGTCTGCGTACATTTCAATATTCACTTAGAGCACTTTGGCGGGCGGGTTTAGTTGAACGTGGGTAGACCCAATCGTTCCAAGTTTACATAATTATGAAATAGTCGTGTTCAGGAATAAACTAGCGATAAGGTTTAAGCCACCTCCTCCCTCCGTACGTCATAATATAAGTGATTCCTATAATTTCACCTCCCCCCATCGTACGCACAAGTGATTCCTAATTCATGCACCTCCTCTCGTACGTTACAAGTGATTCCTAATTCATGCACCTCCCCTCGTACGTCCATAATATAAGTGATTCCTATAATTCACCTCCCCTCGTACGTCCAAGTGATTCCTAATTCATGCACCTCCTCCTCGTACGTTACAAGTGATTCCTAATTCATGCACCTCCTCTCGTACGTCACAAGTGATTCCTAATGCAAACCTCCCCTCTTCGCATAATATAAGTGATTCCTATATTCCACCTCCCCCTCGTCACAAGTGTTCATAATTCATACACCCTCGTCGTCCGTTCCTAGTGATTCCTAATTCAATGCACCCCCTCGTACGTCACAAGTGATTCCTAATTCACCTCTCCTCGGACCTCACCAAGTATTCCTCATTACAACTCTCTCGCTAACGTCACAAGTCGATTCCTAATTCACCTCCTTCTCGTACGATCACAAGTGCTTCCTAATTCCACCTCGTGATCGTACACAAGTGATTCCTAATTCACCTCTCCTCGTACGACACAAGTGATTCCTCATTCTCCTCCTCTCGTACGTCACAAGTGATTCCTAATTCACCTCCTCTCGGTACGACACAAGTGATTCCTCATTCACCTCCCCTCGTACGCCACAAGTGATTCCTAATTCATAGCCTCCTCCTCTCGTACGTCACAATGTGATTCCTCATTCGTTACGCCACAACTGATCCTAATCAATGGCTCCATCTCGTACGTCACCAAGTGATTCTATAATTCACCTCCCCTCGTACGACACAAGTGATTCCTCATTCACCCTCCTCCCCTCATACACAAGTGATTCCACAAGTCCCCGTCGTACCACAAGTGATTCCTCATTCACCTCCCCTCATACGCCACAAGTGATTCCTAATTCACTCTGCACTCCTACGCTCGATTCCTCATTCACCTCCCCCCCTCGTACTCAACTTCCACAACTGATTCCTAATTCACACCTCCTCCTCGTACGTCCAGGTGGAAAGTCATCCTCCCCGTCGTACATTCACAACTGATCCTAAATTCATGCACATCTCGTACGTCACAAGTGATTCCTAATTCACCTCCCGTCTTCGGTCAACCCTAATTCCCTCCTCTCGTACGTCACAAGTGTTCCTAATTCACTCCCCTCGTTACGACCACAAGTGATCTCCCTTCACCTCCCCTCATACGCCACAATGTGATTCCTCATTCCACCTCCTCTCGTACGTCACAAGTGATTCCTAATTCACCTCCTCTCGTACGTCTCAAGTGATTTTGATTCCTAATTCATGCACCTCCCCCTCGTACGTCATAATATAAGTGATTCCTATAATTCACCTCCCCTCGTACGTCACAAGTGCGATTCCTAATTCACCTCCCCTCGTACGTCACAAGTGATTCCCTATTCATGCACCTCCCCTCGTACGTCAAAGTGATCCCTATTCCACCTCCTCCCTCTCGTACGTCCACAAGTGATTCCTAATTCACCTCCCCTCGTACGACACAAGTGATTCCTAATTCACCTCCTCTCGTACGTCTCAAGTGATTGATTCCTAATTCATGCACCTCCCCTCTTACGTCATAATATAAGTGATTCACTATAATTCACCTCCCCTCGTACGTCACAAGTGCATTCCTAATCACCTTCCCTCGTACGTCACAAGTGATTCCTAATTCAATGCACCTCCCTCGTACGTCACAAGTGATTCCCCATTCATGCACTCCCCTCTTACGTCATAATATAAGTGATTCCTATAATTCACCTACCCTCGTACGCCACAAGTGATTCCTAATTCACCTCCCCTCGTTACGCCACAAGTGATTCCTCATTCACCTCCTCTCGTACGTCTCAAGTGATTCCTAATTCACCTCCCCTCGTACGTCTCAAGTGATTCCTCATTCACCTCCCCTCGTACAACACAAGTGATTCCTAATTCGCCTCCTCTCGTACGTCTCAAGTGATTCCTAATTCACCTCCTCTCGTATACGTCTTAAGTGATTCCTCATTCACCTCCTCTCGTACGTCACAAGTCATACCTCATTCACCTCCCTCGTACGTCACAAGTAGTGATTCCTCATTCACCTCCCCTCGTACGTCAAAGTGATCCCTAATTCACCTCCTCTCGTTACGTCACAAGTGATTCCTAATTCACCTTCCCTCGTACGGACACAAGTGATTCCTCATTCACCTCCCCTCATACGCCACAAGTGATTCCTCATTCACCTATCCTCTCGTACGTCACAAGTGATTCCTAATTCACCTCCTCTCGTACGTCTCAAGTGATTGATTCCTAATTCATGCACCTCCCTCGTACGTAATAATATAAGTGATTCCTATAATTCACCTCCCCTCGTACGTCACAAAGTGATTCCTAATTCACCTCCTCTCGTACGTCTCAAGTGATTCCTAATTCACGCACCTCCCCTCGTACGTCACAAGTGATTCCTAATTCATGCACCTCCCCTCTTACGTCATAATATAAGTGATTCCTATAATTCACCTCCCCTCGTACGCCACAAGTGATTCTATTTCACCCTCCCCTCGTACGCCACAAAGTGATTCCTCATTCACCTCCTCTCGTACGTCTCAAGTGATTCCTAATTCACCTCCTCTCGTACGTCACAAGTGATTCCTAATTCACCTCCCCTCGTACGACACAAGTTATTCCTCATTCACCTCCCCTCATACGGCCACAAGTGATTCCTCATTCATTCACCTCCTCTCGTACGTCACAAGTGATTCCTAATTCACCTCCTCTCGTTCGTCTCAAGTGATTCCTAATTGACCTCCCCTCGTACGTCACAAGTCATACCTCATTACACCTCCCCTCGTACGTCACAAGTAGTGATTCCTCATTCACCTCCCCTCGTATGTCAAAAGTGATCCCTAATTCACCTCCTCTCGTACGTCACAAGTGATTCCTAATTCACCTCCCCTCGTACGACACAAGTCAGTTATTCCTCATTCACCTCCCCTCATTACGCCACAAGTGATTCCTCATTCACCTCCTCTCGTACGTCACAAGTGATTCCTAATTCACCTCCTCTCGTTCGTCTCAAGTGATTGATTCCTAATTCATGTACCTCCCCTCGTACGTCATAATATAAAGTGATTCCTATAATTCACCTCCCCTCGTACGTCACAAGTGATTCCTAATTCACCTCCCCTCGTACGTCACAAGTGATTCCTAATTCATGCACCTCCCCTCGTACGTCATAATATAAGTGATTCCTATAATTCACCTCCCCTCGTACGCCACAAGTGATTCCTCATTCACCTCCTCTCGTACGTCTCAAGTGATTCCTAATTCACCTCCTCTCGTACGTCTCAAGTGATTCCTCATTCACCTCCTCTCGTACGCCACAAGTGATTCCTAATGACCTCCCCTCGTACGCCACAAGTGATTCCTCATTCACCTCCCCTCGTACGTCTCAAGTGATTCCTAATTCACCTCCTCTCGTACGTCTCAAGTGATTCCTCATTCACCTCCTCTCGTACGCCACAAGTGATTCCTAATTGACCTAATGAACTCCCCTCTACGCCACAAGTGATTCCTCATTCACCTCCCCTCGTACGTCTCAAGTGATTCCTAATTCACCTCCTCTCGTACGTCTCAAGTGATTCCTAATTCACCTCCTGTCGTACGCCACAAGTGATTCCTAATTGACCTCCCCTCGTACGCCACAAGTGATTCCTCATTCACCCTCCCCTCGTACGTCTCAAGTGATTCCTAATTCACCTCCACTCGTACGTCACAAGTAGTGATCGCTAATTCACCTCCCCTCGTACGTCACAAGTGATTCCTCATTCATTCACCTCCCCTCGTATGCCACAAGTGATTCCTAATTCACCTCCTCTCGTACGTCTCAAGTGATTCCTAATTCGCCTCCCCTCGTACGTCTCAAGTGATTCCTAATTGACCTCCCGTCGTACGTCACAAGCAGTGATTCCTAATTGACCTCCCCTCGTACGTCACAAGTCATACCTCATTCACCTCCCCTCGTACGTCACAAGTAGTGATTCCTTCATTCACCTCGTACTCCGTCGTTACAAGTGATTCTAATTGACCTCCCTCTCGTACGTCACAAGTGATTCCTAATTGACCTCCCCTCGTACGTCACTAGTAGTCGTCACAAGTCCCTAAGTGACCTCATATCCCTCGTACCTCATTCCCTATTGACCTCCCCTCGTACGTCACTAGTAGTGATTCCTAATTGACCTCCCCTCGTACACCACAAGTCATTCCTAATTGACCTCCCCTCGTACGTCACAAGTAGTGATTCCTAATTCACCTCTCCTTCGTACACCACAAAGTCATTCCTAATTGACCTCCCCTCGTACGTCACAAGTAGTGATTCCTAATTCATCTCTCCTCGTACGTCCACAAGTGGTACGTAGTGGTAGTGGTAGTGGTAGTCTAATTGTCCCCTCGTAGTGTGTAGTGGTAGTGGTAGTGGTAGTGGTAGTGGTAGTGGTAGTGGTAGTGGTAGTGGTAGTGGTAGTGGTAGTGGTAGTGGTAGTGGTTGGTAGTGGTAGTGGTAGTGGTAGTGGTAGTGGTAGTGGTAGTGGTGGTAGTGGTAGTGGTAGTGGTAGTGGTAGTGGTAGTGGTAGTGGTAACCTAACCTAGTAGTATTAGTAGTATAGTAGTAGTAGTAGTAGTAGTAGTAGTAGTAGTAGTAGTAGTAGTAGTAGTAGTAGTAGAAGTAGTAGTAGTAGTAGTAGTAGTAGTAGTAGTAGTAGTAGTAGTAGTAGTAGGAGCTTTTCTTAGTCTGTGTTTACACTTGGTGGTTTACTGAAGTAAACGAGTTACCGGACCTTGGTAGAAATTAGAAAACTGATTGTTTCATGAGCGTTTAATACTAGTTTTCTGATCAGTTGCGCCTTATTAGTAAAGCGCTCGATTGTAAACACGTGCTGAGTTTGCTGAATAAAATCTCCGTTAATACAATACAATACAATAAATTTATTAGCATTTCCCAACAGGGATTTACAAATATAGGATAAAATCTGGTAAATACAGCCAAACCTCTCAACAACAGCCACCTTGGGACAAAATGGTTTGGCCGTTGTGTAGAGGTGGCCGTTGTGAACCCCATCACAAGAAAGAGCATGTCAGAATTAGTAAGTTTACAAAGTTTCGATAGGCTTACTTGGATATTGAACGAGTAACAGCTTTCCAAACATCGCAAAATTTACAAATAAATGTATGTTACAGGGGACAAGCGTCCCCGCCTAACCGTACATTTCTTTGCAGTTTTTGCAGTTTTTGAATGTCTGCAGTTTATTTGCTACTTGTCCAAACCCTATGAAACTCCTGAAACTTACTAATTCTGATATGCTCTTGTGATGGAGTTCATTTCTTAATTAGATTAATTCTAAAAACTCGTTCCCAGTCATTTACTCGTTTCCAAAGTGGCTAATTGTATGTGCTGGCTAGTGGCCGGGACAAGAAACCCTGGCCGTTAAAGAGAGGTGGCCGTTGTAGGGAGGTGGCCGTTAGTAAAGGTTCGACTGTATGTAGCACTGAAGGCATTGCACGGCATCGGTGAAGGGTTGAGTCGACTAACAATAACGTGCAATGTATGTCTCGGAACAATCAAAGTGTTTTATAGATATGATAATCCTATGCAGCATTCATGTTGTTATAAATGTGTCAGTATCACTTCTGTGTTAATTCTGTAGAGAACCACGACATCACTAAATCATTTTTCATCAAGTCCGAAAGGAAACTAATAAAGATAACCATACTTTTTTACGGCGATTCATTCAAAGATACCACGCAAAATCAATTTGCACCTAGCGATAAGACTCGCAAGATTTTAAAATGAAAACTGAAAACGCAAGATATAGTTATCGGCTGACTGAGTATCCTGTTAAACACTAGCGACATGAGTATTCACTAAGTAGGACGTTTTTCGAAATTCTTGTTTTTACGCCGAGCTAACCTTATGTTGTAGAAAGCAATAATTCAGTTGATTTAACCAATAAAACTACAGAGCAACAATTTTTATAATTTGCGAAGTAAATTGTTACCTGTTTTCTCATTTAAAATGTTTCGTATTTGTTGTCCAACTACTAGTTCCTTTGTCGGTGATTTTGGACTCAACGCTTTAATATCCATTTTTCTTAGCTATATATAGATTGCGTAGATATCATAGTTTTGCTTATCTAAGTACTGATTCTGCCTTGTCGTTTCGCTGCCTCTTTTGAAGAAAAGAAAAACAAAACCTCTAGACTGAAGGTTTGGAGCGGCTATTTAGTACTATTCTCACTGCAACAAAATCCACATGTGGATCATTAACCTTGGCAAGATATTTATTTCAGTCGCTATTTGCTCCATTTTAGTTGACTTGCTTCCAAAAAAGCTGGGCATTTTAGTGATTCGTTAAACGTGCACTGTTGTTGGCTGCCTTGCAGGTGGATGGCGAAAGAAAAGCAACTTTAAACACTTTGTACTTCAGTTTAAAGCGGCCGAAATGTCAATTTGAAGTTTTTTTCTGAGCGAATGCCGCACTATCTTGCTGTTTTGTTTGTATCTTTTTAATTTTATAATCTTTTTACAGAAGAAAACTATCAACTTGAATCATATCATGATGTGCTGTTGTGAAACCCAAACAAGAGAGATGTGATGAATAAACATCAGGGTTTTCTTTACAAGAAGCAACACGAAAGTGCTGCGATTGACATATGTGGCTATGTAGAATAATCAGTTTTGACTTCACATTATCAGTTATTCTACAGAGAACGAACAACAATACCACGAAACAAGAAATGTATTTTCAATTTCTCACAAACATTGACTGAACTCACCAAATTTAAGAACCCCACTTGTGGAAGAATTCTTGCTTGTCATGCGATAGTAGAATACAGCGTTTATTAATACTGGATGCTGTCTCACATTTCAGTAGGGTTGAAATACATGTCACCTGCGCACAAAAGTCCATCAATCAATGAATTTGTCAAAATAAAATTTTCATTTTGATCAAGTCACTAATAGAAATATTGTGTTCAGTTATGAAAATGCAATCAGATCAGTTGTATTCCAGTGAATATGATAGAATCATGTTATAGAGCCGCATAAGGTATTAAAACGGTCATCCCTTTAATGACATGATAGAGAGACTGGGGAACGAATGAATGAGGAACTTTGAATAGAGAGAAGCGAGGGGAAATATTAAGGTGGCAAAACAGAAAAGACAACATACAAGTTTTTCGCGAATGTGTCGATGAACATGACATCTAGATATTATTTCATGGCCTTGATCAATAAACCTAGCCAACAATCATCATTGCAGAGATGACGAAGATCAGCTGTATTCACAACGCTGGCATATAATTAAGTAAGTATACACTCGTATTGGCTGCTTTAATCAAATATCATTTGTTGGTATGTAAACATTTCATTTTCATCTCATTTTCAAATGAGCCTTATGTCATCAATGAATACTCGCCAATACCAACAGTTTGCGGACACGTTTAGCAGCATGATGTAACAGGGTTTTAGTTCACGAAATGAGGAATCGAGAAAGTATTAGATGTTTAGTCAAATGATTAATACTATAATTTGCGGTAATAGCAATGTCAGAAGACAATGTCAGAAAACAGTCGCTGTTCTGCATTGATGAAAACTAATTTTGCAGCGGAAATACAATGTGATAATAAGCTATACCAGTCATATATATATTTGTTTGCTATTTTATTAGATCTGATCATAAAAGTTGTATTCCTTCTAATCCAAACACGAGTTCAGTATATACCTGTATTCGGCGCGTATTCAACCAGTACAACTAGACATGATACACCGTGGTGTCCCAGCATAGACAATCATACTCACTGGATCACATACATAACACAAGTCCATGGTAAAACGTGGGAATGACATTTGTATTGATTTTAGTCCAAGAAAAAGGAAAGACACCCACTATTTTATCATTGTATATTCAGACTTGATACTCAGGGAAATATAATAAAAGACTAGGCCATTATTGACACATTAATGAAAGTTATTATTATTATTATTATTATTATTAAAAAACAAATGGTGGGTAGGGTACCACATATACTACTTAGTACTATTTATAGTGTGTTGTTCAGTTATCATAACTGACTGACTGACTGTCCTGTCGACTCTTTCAGCCCCACAACGTGGGAGATCTTTAATGTACGTCGGAATTCAATAAAAAACGATAGATAAATACACACACACAAAAAATAACGTGAGAGATCCTGTGCACGGCTTACTTTAAGAGGATTTGTCGTGAACATTTTCATTCATCAGAAGTACATGATAGTACACTTGCTCTGATTGGTTGACTTTCGTGCTTTAGATAAAAAGAAGGGGGGCTTGGGTGCGTGACATACTACTCGTTCTATCTTAGAAATCATCAGTTTCTGACTGACTTGCATTGTTGAAGCTTTGAGAGGATTAAGGTTCCCGGGTCTCTAACCATTGATATATATCGCGCCCTGTGATTGACTAACGTGCTTGCTATATATAAACAACACTGATCAAGCGATCAGACTTTATTGAATAAACGAGTTCAGTATACTATACTCGTTCTATATTTCATAAATCTTGTAAGCTGACTGAAATGTTGACTCTTTGCTCAAACAGGACGAGCCCACTTAAGGTTTGTAGAGTGTTTAACCATTGCGATATACCGCACTATCTGATTGGCTAACGATTGTGTTCCATATAAACAATGTTCAAGAGGTTATATCCTATTACGCTGTCGGGGTGAAGAATAATGAAATACGAGAGCAAAGGAAATTCGGGAGGGAAATATATGACGGAAGTAAATCTCATTTAGTGTGGAGTTATATATAATTATATACATACACTCATTTGCAGAAACATTGTAGTATACATTTATACGAATATCTAATGAGATACAAGATATCTAATGAGATGCAAAGTGCGAAATATCTCTTATTTGCTTCTAATATATCTGAAACATCAATTTTAGATTAGTATCGCATCCAGCAAGGACAGCACAATATAATCTTCAGCACCATTTTGTGCTTAATCAGTTGTATTTTAGCATGTTTAACATTTTGCATCTCATTAGATATTTGTATATTTGTATAAATGTATACTACTACCTTTCTCAATCGAGTGTATATGGATATGGATACCTATACTTATTATTATTACAGCAATATGCAGAAATTCTGATCCTTTTGACTAAAATACATATATATCAAAAACCTACTTAAAATTATGGGATGGCTACGCTGATATTTTTATCTAGTTGTCTGCCAGCGAGGCTTTATGAAAAAAATATCAGCGTAGCCATCCCATGGTTTTAAGTAGGTCTTTGATATATATGTATTTTAGTCAAAAGGATCAGAATTTCTGCATATTGCTGTATTATTATTATATATATATATACATATATATACAGCCTTTTGCAAAAATTCTGTCGCGACCAAGTATATCAGTATATCAATATATCAAGTGCATTATGGGTAATTAAATAATCAACAATTCCTCTTAAAGTGGTTTGACACTAGCAAAGTTGGTGGTTATATTTAGCATAATGTTCGTTTTAGTCTTAAGTTTGTTGTTTGTAAGTATCTGATGCATATTTTTGTAGGAAAACTCTAAAATAGCATTACCCATAATGCACACGATATATTGATATATTGATATACTTGAGTGTCAGAATATTTGCAAAGGGCTGTATGAGAACTGTTATTACAAAATGGGGCTTCGTCAACAAGACACCTTTTCAGAAAACAGACCTCATATATTTAGTATAATTTTTTTTAATTACAGTGAATATAGAGTTTCGCGCGCTGTGATTGGTCGAGCGACCAGTGATTATGAGACGATAATCACCGAGTGGAAGTAAAATCACCAACGCTAAAGTACCTATAAAACAGGTTTTTTTAATCCGCAAATTTCGTCTTTTCTCTGATATTCAAATCTAACATTATACTAAAACAATTATTCACCTCAGGCTCAGTGAATATGGTGTTCGACTTCGTCTCGATGAATATTCACCGATAATATCACTTCGCCTTCGGCGAATAATTGTTAAATATTCTTGGAAAAATAACTAAACAGCAATGTAAAAAGTTATAGTGACTTGAAATTACAAAGATTTGCCAAGTGTATGAGAAATTGAGCCGCGACTAGTCTCCTTCCGATCCCTTGCAGACTTGCATTTGCTAGAATTCAAATGGTTACAACTTTAAGATGGTTTCATGTAAATTGATGGCTTTTGATGTATTAAAGTATGTACGGTCTTACATTTACTAAACGTAGTTTATTCCCCCCAGCATACCATGAATATTCTAGCACAATCCGTCTTATATTCAGATTTGCTTATATTCGGAGGTGCTTACATTCGGAGGTGCTTATTCGGAGGTGCTTATATTTGGAGGTGCTTATATTCGGAGGTGCTTATATTCGGAGGTGCTTATATTCGGAGGTGCTTATATTTGGATGTGCTTATATTTGGAGGTGCTTATATTCGGAGGTGCTTATATTTGGTTGTGCTTATATTTGGAGGTACTTATGCTTGGAGGTGCTTATATTTGGAGGTGCTTATATTCGGAGGTGCTTATATTTGGATGTGCTTATATTCGGAGGTGCTTATATTTGGAAGTGCTTATATTCGGAGGTGCTTATATTTGGTTGTGCTTATATTTGGAGGTACTTATGTTTGGAGGTGCTTATATTTGGAGGTGCTTATATTCGGAGGTGCTTATATTTGGATGTGCTTATATTCGGAGGTGCTTATATTTGGAGGTGCTTATATTCGGAGGTGTTTATATTCGGAGGTGCTGGATTATAAATATGCGAAGGTGCTTATAATGGGAGGTGATGGCTTATATTCGGAAATGCTTGTGTTCGATGATAGACTCATCATTCCTCGTAATCATAATGGCTAAAGTATGATAAGTTCTGATCGATATTTTCATATAAATGAAGCACAAAAATCAATCATTCAGTTTGGAGCTCGTGGCCCCACGACAGTCAACTCCTAAATCAACTAGCGCTTTCCATATCTGCTCGAAAAACACCCAACCGCTGATTTCATATTAGTTTGTGGTCGCATGGGAAACCCTCAGTGCAGATTAAAAGAATGGTTTGGTTTCTCGGTCAATACGATTTACGAGTGGGAAAGCTATGATATGTCTGTAAGACTGATGCCGGGCCAATTAATAGCCAGTGTTATGTAATAATAATGTGAGCTGTGTATATCTGTCGGAGCTTTTCGTAGAAAATGATCAAGTGAATTCAATAAAACGAACCGTACCACGGCCGTGTAGAGAGGCTAAATGGAGAAAACCTCAGTTGTAAATGTGACGTCCCGACGGTGTAACTGGACCTCAGAATAACGACTGCAACGCGGGTAGTCAGTAGGAAGATGTGAATTTATTATTTTATAGTTTGTCGCAAATTTACCTCAGTAAATTTAATCATGATATGGTATAGAGGGATTCCAATAAACCTGGGCACTTCTAATTAGTTGTCAGTGTTTATTAGATGCAAAAAAGACTCAAGATGCAAAGAACAGGCAAAAGGAAACAAAAGAGTGAGTCTATTAATAGTGTGTATTGGTGTACTGAGTTAGCAATCAGTGCTCAGGTTTTGGAATCACTCTCGGAGATGACTCATTGTCGGATACGTTATTTTGTTAATATTCTGAAAGAAGATAAGTAAGATTACAATTCAATGCAAAAAGTTTGAAAATGGCTTCCCCCCCCCCCCCCCCCCCCCCCAAATGTTAGAAACGAAAAGTATATATTTCATAGATTAAAAACAATTTCTCAAACATGCGAGAATCGACGAGAACCACAACACCAACCATCCATATTAGTTTTCCTGCTCGGGTCGGTGCATGCGATCATTAGAAATCATTAAGAACAACATAATTATATATCACATCCTTATTTTTCACTCTTCATTAAAACTCGTACAATTATTGCCACTACAAAACAATGTAACTATTACTGAAGAATATCATGCCAAAGTAATTACCTTGAATCATTTATATACGGTCAGCTTTAGAGCAGAAGCCACGTTACATCATATACTTACACTTGTATCACTGGTATAAGCAATGGTTAAACTACATGCAAGGAAAACGGGTCCATATAATTCAGTGGAAAGATTAGCTCTGGTTCACAATGTAGCGATACTTACGAACAAGAGCCAACAAGACAGGTTTGCTTCGCCGCATACTAAGACACCGCATTCGCGGTTTGTCGAAAAAACCCTGGTAAAACTGGGTTTTAAACCAGTTAAAAAAACACTCTAGAATACGCATTAAATAAGAACTAGATGCTGTAATAGCGTTCACTCGGGCTACTGATAATGAGATGATGAAGTAGAATCGGTAGCTGCAAAAATGCAAGGCCGGTTCTGAAAATGGTGAACATTAACCGGTTGCAAATTTAAAACCTAAAAACTTATTTCTAATGCTATCCCGCACTCTCTACCACAGGGAGCCCAATATATTATACCGCGCTCTCTACTACAGGTAGCCCAATATATTACCATGCTCGTAATACCACAGGAAGCCCAATATATTATCCCGCGCGCTCTCTACCACAGGAAGCCCAATATTTTATCCCGCGCTCTCTACCACAGGTAGCCCAATATATTACCATGCTCGTAATACCACAGGAAGCCCAATATATTATCCCGCGATCTCTACAACAGGGAGCCCAATACGCCCTATGCACGAGTGCTGATTTTCGAGATCAGGATACTAGAATATTTTGACATAACCACTGCCATCTGAAAAAGCAATTATTCATCAATATATTTGGAAAATTTCAAAAGTATTGGATAAAATCCCGCGAAGATATCGTAAATGACATTTATAGGGTTTAGTATGGGATTTTGCCGTCATGAGTACACAGCCTCGTTCTGGTGTACATCAATTTTCTAAATTGCTTAATTTCAAGGTTTAACATGTTCCACTAAAAGAACATATTTATATAATACTAAACTCTATAAATGTCATTTACGATATCTTCGCGGGATTTTATCCAATACTTTTGAAATTTTCCAAAAATATTGATGAATAATTGCTTTTTCAGATGGGAATGGTCATTTTTATGTCAAAAGATTCTAGTATCCTGATCTCGAAAACCAGCACTCGTGCATAGGGCGTATATAGTACCATACTCGTAATACCACAGGAAGCCCAATACATTATACCGCGCTCTCTACCACAGGGAGCCCATCAAAAAGACGAGCACAAAATACCTTTTTGGGCTGCCTGTGGTATGATACCCACCTAAACGCGGTTTCGATTATTCTGACTTTTTAATATATGATTAATTTCAACAGATTTAAATTGTAACTTTATTTATTTATTTTATTTATTTATTTCAAGATTTTCCCAAAGGTAGGTGAAGAATACAATAGGACACTAGGTCATCTACTAGGTATTTTAAAAACAAACAATCCCAACCCCAAAAATAGAAATGTTCATGCATTAACCAACCCAAATATCCCAAGAATAAAAGATGAATTTATATGTAAAAATAGAAGAGTAAAACTAAAACTAAAACTAAGTCTAACAATTACAAATGCTCATACTGTTATTACTACGGCATTTGGGACAGAGCCGACTTAATTTTAAAAAACGTGCGAACGTTGTCTCCATTGAAAACTAGACGAAGCCTAGAAAAGTAGAAGGATTTCAGATTGTTTTTAGAAAGCGTCGTGTGTTTTACTCTCTTTAAATATAAAAGGTAATTCATTCATTCATTCTTTTTTCGTTCTGTTCAAGCAGTATTTCTTGTAGCTTGCGTAGCGGCTCTCTTTTTAAAGGGTTTTAAAGGGTTTTCCCCCCTTCCCCTCCCAAAGGGCCGCTACGCAGGCTAGATCTCTTGCAGTGTTGCCAAGGCTCGTCCACAAGTATACCGTTTTTCTAACCGAGCATTTACGAGATCTTTTTTACCCGCATTTTTCGAATGGTTCACCGCGTGTGGACGCTGTATGTACGGAACGCCAAACGGGGAGAAAACTTCGTTTGCAAATTAAAACATACATGTGTAGACGAGCCGTGAATCAAACCGGATTTCGAGTTTCGTATATAATCAGGATATAAAGAAGCTTCATGCAAAAGTGACTGTAAACCTTTTGAATCGAGTTGATTATTATTGATCCACTAGACTACACGCTGTTGCAAGTACAATGAAACGCTTGCAGGCAACGCATTGCTGACACATCGGTTTCCTTGATACGTCAACGGAATCCTTGCTGACAATACGTCTTTGTCTGGAGTGGCTTTTCTTAATATTTCACAATATTCACAATTATATTCCTCAGCTCTGCTTGACATCTCTCGTCGGCATTCACTTTCATCAGCTTAGGTTCATATGCATAATTGATAATAGCAAACGTGTTGTTTGAAAACAGCCACAGTACGTGTGTTCATTTCATATGAATACAAGCATATAATGAGGCGGTTAGCGCACAACGTGTATAAGACACGAACATCACACGGAAATTACGCGGTTAGCGCACAACGTGTATAAGACACGAACATCACACGGAAATTACGCGGTTAGCGCACAACGTGTATAAGACACGAACATCACACGGAAATTAGCGGTTAGTCGCACAACGCTTATAAGACACGAACATCACACGGAAATTACGCGGTTAGCGCACAACGCTTATAAGACACGAACATCACACGGAAATTACGCGGTTAGCACATAACGCGCATAAGACACGAACATCACACGGAAATTACGCGGTTAGCGCACAACGCTTATAAAACACGAACATCACACGGAAATTACGCGGTTAGCGCACAACGCTTATAAAACACGAACATCACACGGAAATTACGCGGTTAGCGCTTCACCGCTTCAACGCAAATAAAAGTGAAAAGCAAACAAGGCGTTTTGCATGGATTAATCCAAACTGTTTTGAGGCACGTTTACCGACACGGTCTAGTCGTTTCTCTAGGGTATGATTCAGTCATTTCAACCAACGCGATGGATCTTGATATTTCAAGTAGTTTTAGTTGTTACTCGATGAACATATTTTTTTTGCGCGTTTGCCGTGCTTCAAGTAGGCAGCCAAGCTCATTCGCTATGGATTTTAAGAGGATACGAGAGACTTTGTTTAATTACAAATTGATTTGAATCAAAGACCGAAAAAGAAAACGCATTAGAGGGGGAGGGGTTCGTAGCGAACTGATTTCAATACCGTGAGGAATGATGGGTACTGTGTATCAGAAGTCAGTGAAGGAAGTGTTTTTTTTGTTGGTGTTGAAAATACTTGATTGCTTCATCAAGAAAACGATCAATCTTTGGATTTTGAAACAATTTACCCCACAACAATGACCATCACTCGCTGTAAATCACCCAGTCACTCGGCAGTGATAAGAGCCTTCAGCTCTGCTGTGACGGTTATGTTTGTGTTCCATATAGCAGCTGGTAGCGGTGTTCAATATCGTCTGTATGCGGTAATATTTACTGATAAGACGATTATGTTAACTACTTTAAAACGTGCATTTAAGTGAAGCTGATTGCGACCATAACAACAGTACTATGAATGAGCTTTGATTCAATTACTATTGAAGACTGTAGATGGATGTATGGATAATCGTCGATTGTCCAATACTAGTAGATCTGTAGGTGCGATAAGACACAACTCAAATTTTGTAATTGTGGCAAACATGATTTTAATGTTTATGTATATATTACGTTTTAATCTTGCCAAACACGCTTAAGCCGAAGCCGCTAACATTAAAGTGCTAGAGAAATGGTTCAAAACATCAATGTCTGAATATATTAAACAGTAGGTTTTTGATCTGATAACAAGTGCGTTATGGAAGTAATTAGGTTTCTTATTCAAACTATCACCTGGCATGTTAATTTTACTTTCCTTCCAAAGCAAACATATCCAACACATACAATTGAATCGACTCAAAGACTGGGTTCTTCTCGCTCAAGTAAACAGTTCATTGGCAATGTTTAGTCCAACTATCGTTGCCGGGTAACGCGCACGTTAAAGACAACTGCGCATTTAACGGTCCGCCCTGTCAACTTTCGATCAGAACAAGGTCATAAATGTTGCATCGTGTTTCTTTTCAATTAAAGCTTGTTCATAGCAATTACTACCGGCCAATATTAATAAGGTAGTGGCTCGTATTATCATTACCATAGCAAACTCGGCTACCGAGGCACAGGAAATTATTAGGGTATTAAAGAAAGCAGTCATCAAATCAATCCAGTGAATGTTGGCTCGTTTCTTTGGTATGACACTCACGTCACAACTGAAAACAACGTCAAAAGTTTAAATGAACATCAGTTTCTACATGTAGCAGTGAAGGTTTGTGACATGTCATGTCAAGCTGTTTTGTACTCGTTGGATCCATAAACCTCTCAAAGTCTGAAAGTGCCTAACATGCACGACTGATCAGTGTATAAAGAAGTAATCGGCAAACCCCAACTACACGACGATCTTTACACTGAGTTCTCAAAAGCTTCGAATGATGAATAATACGACGTACAATGCAGACAGTGAGCAGATAACCTTCAAAAACTACGTCAATTCTGCCATTTACATCGCCGTCTTCATTTTTGGATCAATAGGAAACCTTTTCGTTCTTCTCATCGTGAAAAGGAAACGCGTTCGTCGGTTGAACGATGTCTTCATTGTGAACTTAGCAGTCGCCGATCTGTGTATGATTCTTTTCTGTATCCCACCATTCACTTACAAGGAGCTGAGCGAGTTTAAAGGTTCAAAGTTCTACTGCAAGGGCATATGGCCGTTGATTACAGTCTCCTTTTGCTCCAGCATCTTCACAATTACTACCATGGCTGTCTACAGATGCCGCGTTATACTCCATCCTTTTGAGCCCCCAGTCCGAAAACGGCAGCTCATCCCGATGATCACCGGCATATGGATGCTCTCAATTGCTCTTGCATTTCCTATGTTACTGTTAGCAACGTACATCGATGGAGACGAGGACTGCGTCGAAACATGGCCACCCCCATCCCAGGTACACCAACGTATATACACCTCAATCTTAATGGTTCTGCAATACTTTCTTCCTTTGTTGATCATTGCCGCCGCATATGTTCTCATAGCTATCGACTTAACGCGATCGAAAGCTCAACCAACGACAGACAATACACGTAGAGGTGTGATGGGACAGGCAAGGAGAGAGGAAAATATTCGTGTTATCAAAGTCTTGGCTACTATTATCCTAGCATTTGCTGTATCTATGCTACCCGGCCACATGGCATGGATGCTATTACACTTTGGTGGAAAGGATGAGCGCAGGGCTGCTGAAATTATTTTTAATTTCTCCGATCTTCTAGCGATAGCACATACGTGCCTAAACCCAGTTATCTACGGGACTCTAACGAAGCGATTCAGACGAGGCTACGCCAAGTACTTGTCATATATGTTCTGCTGTCGTTGTTACGGACAATATGGCGGGAAAAACATACAATCAACGAAGAGAAATGCCACGTCGGAAATGCGGACATTCGGTTCCGAGCGAGATGAGATGGAAGACTAAGGGCGGCAGTAATCTTTACAGAAGATTAATTATATTTAGTCTTTGGGAAATTCTGTTGACATTGTTCATGTGTTTTTCAGCTGCTTAGCTAAAGTGATTCAAATTCAAACTAAAGCAGCAAGTTTATGTTATGGAAACGGATTATTTAATGTACTGGAAAAATTAATAATGAAATGTTACACAACCTTACACTATATAGTCAATGTTATCAGTGGAACAGTGAAATAAAACGTGCCTTGAGCGAAGAGTCTTTTGAGTATAGAATGTATTAAGCCGACAAGATTATTGATCGTCAAGCCGCCAGGACTATAGACAACCTGCTTCAACACTTCCTTTTTGACGGGAATTTGGAACCACTTCAAGGAATGTCGCCAAACGAGTTTATTTGGACGACAAAATACTCGAGAAAAGAATAAAAAGGTTTTTTTTTTTTAAAGACTTTTAAAAAGAGAGATAGAGGAAGAATAAATGAAACTGAAAAAATA
Organism: Actinostola sp. cb2023; assembly: GCA_033675265.1. Lineage (NCBI taxonomy): Eukaryota > Metazoa > Cnidaria > Anthozoa > Actiniaria > Actinostolidae > Actinostola > Actinostola sp. cb2023. The sequence goes on along the minus strand of JAUJYZ010000989.1, from coordinate 346,824 downwards.
TAGGAAGAATTAAATAAAAAATGAAGAAAAGAATACTAACAGAAAGAGAGGGAAAACAAATGAGAGAAAGGACGAAGAGAAAGAATGTAGAAGAACGATGATATATGTTAACGAGTCGAGAATACGTTTGGTATTACCGCCTGCGCCAGGAACGTGTACTCAACGAAAGGCTTGGTTACATATTCAACCATTCAACCACTCCACTATTGAATTAATGAATAAAACACGGTTCGAGTATTACACCACTGTATTATCTCATCGCAAAATTCGTCAAAATTCTGATCACAATTACTTTAATTCATCTCTTGTCGAACGTTCTGGGGGTATAAACTGATGATAACACTGAAATACTGCAAGAAACATCCTCCTCGACGCTTATCCACTCAGACAAAAGATCTCAAATGCGTCCAGTTTGTAGGTCGCAATACAGTAATACTTGTAGCTAAAGTAATAAGATTAGGGCCGGTTCCCTGGGTTTTTAAAATTAAAATGGTACAATGCATGACTGTGAATGTAATAAACCGGCTTTTATGTTCCAGACAGGCCCTTAACTATATCATGGCGCGAACAAGCAATTCCTTCACGATTGATTTTAAAACTGGTTTGACCAGTTTTCAAAACCGGTTTGACCATTTTTGAAAAACGGAGCCGGTGTATATACTACTGATACAGTACTACAATAAAGGGTTCTACTCAGTCATCACAAGTAAACAAATTGTCCGTTCAGTTCAGTCATGTATAGTTTGCAAACCTGTGCGAAAAGGGCTGATATAAATCCTAAGCCTGTAGACAAGATTAATTGTTTTGTAATTCATGGCTTAAAAGCTTGATTCTATTTGCTCGGAACCAACACGATGACCACATTTATCGATAGACGTCTTCCACGCTTCGCTGTAATGGGTTTGAAGAGCTGTGTGAAGAAATTCACTGAAAGCTAGTAATAATTGGATCCAGACCTGCAGACAAACATGCACCGACTGTACTATGGTACTCGTGGTTTGGACTGAAATCACGCAAAGAATCAGTGAAATGGCTGAATGAAAAAAGCTATAACAAGGGATGAACAAAATAATAATAATAATTAACCAAAAAAAGAATGAAAAAAAAATGATAAAAACCTTAACGGACTCAATTGACCAAACTTAAAAATAACAAGAAGAAGAAAAAATTGAAGATAAAATGGTTTGAACGGAAATGCTAATATAATTTATATATAACATATATATATTAAATGTTCTTTATCGATTTGATTAGGGAACGTGATACAAAAACGGGAAAAACTCGATAGTCTGTCAGATGAAAATTTTGACGCGGAAATTGAAAGAATTAAGAAAGTAACAATGCTTTTAAACAATTAAACTTATCAGTTTAAAATTGCATCTAATCTGGCGATCGAGGCCGCGCTGATTCACCATAGTGTAGTAATGACAGTCGAGTATTGAGACTGATTCGACTTCATTTTGACGCTCTTTTTAAAGGCTAGCTTGATGCGTTCCTTATCGAATTAATGAATAATTAATGAGGGAAATACAATAGAAATCATAAGCGTAGCAGTAAATCGGATACAGAATCGTCCTCATTTGCATTCAACTTTAACTTGGATTTTCTCGTCCAAACTGTTTCTGATCATCCAAATTATAGTACAACATCCACTTTTATATACATCGTTGGATTCGATACGGTCATATTTCGGCTCGCCATTGTAAATACCATACAGGCTCATATTGTATCTATTACATAAATATCTTTAAAATGAAAGAAATAAAATGAATCTTTAATATGACCGTGTAGAACTAATCTGGCTTTATAGATGAATTAGAAACGACTAAGCCCATATGATTCCAACAAATTGCTCATTAACACCCGGCCAAGGAATCGATGATACAAAAGTTCACTAGTATAAGCTATGATAGAAGCACACGATAAGTTAACGAAGCGGATTTCAGATAGTGACAAAATATCAACGTGTATCATTGAACTACTCGGGTTTTTTCGTTGTTGTTGTTTTCAAGTAAGTTGTCCTCTAATTAAACTCGTGATGATGCTGACACCACACCACGTGCCTCTTACACAATAACACAAGTATACTATCAGATACTGATAATTAAAACGGAAAAATAAACGAGGGTACTGTGGATAAACAAACAAATAAGCAATAAACAAACAGTAATCAATGGCGGTAAAGTCAAACACACTTTGCCGATGTTCTATGGTATCATTTGTCGATCTCGATGGTCAAGAAAGTAGTTCGACTGACGCACACAGATCATCTGATAACATCATGACAAGTTAACATAAGTTATTACTTAATGGTCACCGCAACTCCTTAGTGAACGCGGCAGATATACCAACTGATTAGATTGCGTGGTTTAGTGGTCGTTTTAGCCTCGTTCCCATGCTACATATTCTCGGTTTCCCATCATGCATCGATAGTTTTCTTAACGGCAAGCAGTGACGTCACAACATAGCATCGAGCAACTATGGTGGTTGGATGTTGTACCAGGATTAAATCTTAAGAAAACCATTCATTTTAACCCAGGATTAAGATTACTCGGGCTTTCAGCAACTGGCCTGATGTGTACAAGAATATTCAAGTCTGGTTTGAGCCCGCGCGCTCTGCAGCTTGATTTCAAATCCAGCGCACAATCAACGTATTTTTCAAAGTACAAATGAAGGGCATTGATCACGTGCCGAAACGCTAAAATCGTTATGAAGCCTGAGTGCAATATTCCAACAACACTATTTGTCTATGGATACCTTTTACATCGTACAGTAGCTGCTCATCTATTGGTGCATGCGAGCAGACATCAGTGTACATACCCTCGAAGTGTTTGAGAATGATGATTCCCATCCTTGCAGTATCATCAAAGTTCTTCCGTCGGAACTAGAATTTCTCTAGTTTCTGTCATACATAATTATAGTTTTGGCTGTTGTTACTGCATGACTATTTCCAATACTTGGCTCTTTCTCGGTATCATCTACAATAGCATCACAATCCAAACTGCAACTCAATACAACAATGGAACAGTAGAATGATGTGTTGTTGTATTGTTTTTGGTTTTTGTTGATGAACCAGAAGCTTTCATGCAGTGTAGGTTTGCATTTACTGAAGCCCACAAAGTGTCTACTTCAGTCTTCTGCAAAGTCTGCGGATAATAACTCTTCATTGTCACACTCCAGAGTGCTGCAATGTTTTAGAATAGCTTGGAGTATAGAATGTAAACGGTCTAAACGAGGAGGCAGACATTTTGAGGATCTAAATGGGGGAGTCTATATGTCAGTTGTCAGTCAAATATTTGGTCATTTGTCATTTGTCAGTTATACGTTTTCTTAAATATTAAAAAGTGGTCATCATCCTGTTTTGATCAATTGAATGTGTTTAATTTGCACAAGGGCACTTTTGTATAATAAATGAGTGTCATTTGTCAGTTATACGTTAGTTAACTATTAACTGGTCATATCCTGTTTTGATCAATTGAATGTGTTTGATACTTCGAGTGTCAGTTGTCAGTTAAACGTTAGTTAACTATTAACTGGCCATATCTTGTTAAAAATAAAAAAAATAAGCGTCATAGATCAATTGAATGTGTTTGATACTTCGATTGTCAGTTGTCAGTTAAACGTTAGTTAACTATTAACTGGTCATATCCTGTTTTGAACAATTGAATGTGTTTGATACTTAGATTGTCATTTGTCAGTTAAACGTTAGTTAACTATTAACTGGCCATATCTTGTTTTGATCAATTGAATGTGTTTGATACTTCGATTGTCAGTTGTCAGTTATACGTTAGTTAACTATTAACTGGTCATATCCTGTTTTGAACAATTGAATGTGTTTGATACTTAGATTGTCAGTTGTCAGTTATACGTTAGTTAACTATTAACTGGTCATATCCTGTTTTGAACAATTGAATGTGTTTGATACTTAGATTGTCAGTTATACGTTAGTTAACTATTAACTGGTCATATCTTGTTTTGATCAATTGAATGTGTTTGATACTTCGATTGTCAGTTGAGTTTTATTTGTCAGGTAACAGTTATTTTTAAAACCGTTTGTCAGTAGTCAGTTAACCCCATTCAGACCCTCCATTTTGCTTGAGCGAGCGACGCCCGGTGTGCCACAAAAGCACGAATACTGCACGTGACAATTAAAAAAACTTGTAAATTCTTGTCACATTCGCCCACATTGCTCATTTACAATCCCATTCGTTTAGTGGTAAAAAGAAAAGACAAAAGACAAAAAAGAAAAGAAAAGAGTAGTATATAGCTAGACTGAGATGTGTCGATTTGTCTTGATTATGGTCCCTTAAAAAAAAACAATATCCCGACATTCATTGCCGCGCATTTTAACCTATGTATTATCTTGTTTTCTATATAGACCCTATGCATAAGTAAGTGCCTTTAAAATAGACAAACTAAAACCTTTGCAGTACAAATTGCTTCAGCCATCGGAAAGAGTACGTCAAAATACACAAAATTGGAAAGTTGGGTTGTTATAGACCTAATATTCAAGAAGTTATTACGGATCAAAAACAGAAAGTTTTGTATGTGTTTATCAACCGAGGCCTTTAGAGCCTCGTTTTCATGTTTTTTCACACTATAAAGTACTCATAACTTCGCAGGAATTTAATATTTCGCCTTCAAACTCATAGACTAACTTTCTTGGAGCATTTGCTATCATTTTGAACCTTTTTGCTTCTTAAAACATAAATGCTCAACTATTATGCTAATTAGCAGCGGCCATTTTTGCATATGGTCTATAAGCTTGTTGTTTGATGTTCGAAGACAGCAACTCTTATCTCGTTACTCTCACATAGTTCTCTTCAAAACACATTTTCACTCGATAATCCGGTTGCTAGTTGGTTGAAGCAAGTAGTCCAAGGACTCAGCAAAGACCAATGACAACGTATCTTTTTTTGATAACTATATTTCGGCTAGCCAGACTAGCCTTCTTCAGGTTATGGAGAGATTTACAAATGGTACTAAAATATATAGCTATTACACAATGAGCCGAAACATTAGATTATATAGATGACGTAAAAACATTACAACATAGATTAAAAGATAAGAAACTACTCAGTTCATCACGATTATTAAGACCTAAAGGTTCAAGGGTTTTCCCTTTATCTATAAGGTGAGCTTCTTTGGCTTTACGTATCGAGTCCCTCGGCGAAGAAATAAGTTCTAGGGGGATTAGTTGCAAATCATTTGCAGAGTGGTTAGGATTAGAAAGAAAATGTTCAGAAACGGAAGTGGGATTGGATTTAAGGTTAGGTGTGTCGATTAGTTGATGGGCTGCCTGTGTTACATACGGTTGCTAGTTGGTTGATGGGCTTCCTGTGTTACATACGGTTGCTAGTTGGTTGATGGGCTTCCTGTGTTACATACGGTTGCTAGTTGGTTGATGGGCTTCCTGTGTTACATACGGTTGCTAGTTGGTTGATGGGCTTCCTGTGTTACATACGGTTGCTAGTTGGTTGATGGGCTTCCTGTGTTACATACGGTTGCTAATTGGTTGATGGGCTTCCTGTGTTACATACGGTTGCTATAGTTGGTTAATGGACTTCCTGTGTTACATATGGTAGCTAGTTGGTTGATGGACTTCCTGTGTTGCTAGTTGGTTGATGGGCTTCGTTCGTGACTGAAGTACCTTTGCGCCACCCTTAATGTACAGGTTTGTCATGAGTTCGTGACTGAAGTACCTTTGCGTCACCCTTAATGTATACAGGTTTGTCATGAGTTCGTGACTGAAGTACCTTTGCGTCACCCTTAATGTACAGGTTTGTCATGAGTTCGTGACTGAAGTACTTTTGTGTCACCCTTAATGTACAGGTTTGTCATGAGTTCGTGACTGAAGTACCTTTGCGTCACCCTTAATGTACAGGTTTGTCATGAGTTCGTGACTGAAGTACCTTTGCGTCACCCTTAATGTACAGGTTTGTCATGAGTTCGTGACTGAAGTACCTTTGTGTCACCCTTAATGTACAGGTTTGTCATGAGTTCGTGACTGAAGTACTTTTGTGTCACCCTTAATGTACAGGTTTGTCATGAGTTCGTGACTGAAGTACCTTTGCGTCACCCTTAATGTACAGGTTTGTCATGAGTTCGTGACTGAAGTACCTTTGTGTCACCCTTAATGTATACAGGTTTGTCATGAGTTCGTGACTGAAGTACCTTTGCGTCACCCTTAATGTACAGGTTTGTCATGAGTTCGTGACTGAAGTACTTTTGTGTCACCCTTAATGTACAGGTTTGTCATGAGTTCGTGACTGAAGTACCTTTGCGTCACCCTTAATGTACAGGTTTGTCATGAGTTCGTGACTGAAGTACCTTTGCGTCACCCTTAATGTACAGGTTTGTCATGAGTTCGTGACTGAAGTACCTTTGTGTCACCCTTAATGTACAGGTTTGTCATGAGTTCGTGACTGAAGTACTTTTGTGTCACCCTTAATGTACAGGTTTGTCATGAGTTCGTGACTGAAGTACCTTTGCGTCACCCTTAATGTACAGTTTGTCATGAGTTCGTGACTGAAGTACCTTTGTGTCACCCTTAATGTATACAGGTTTGTCATGAGTTCGTGACTGAAGTACCTTTGCGTCACCCTTAATGTACAGGTTTGTCATGAGTTCGTGACTGAAGTACTTTTGTGTCACCCTTAATGTACAGGTTTGTCATGAGTTCGTGACTGAAGTACCTTTGCGTCACCCTTAATGTACAGGTTTGTCATGAGTTCGTGACTGAAGTACCTTTGCGTCACCCTTAATTTACAGAACCAAACTGATTGTCATCTTATAGAATTCTGCGACGTATCTGGCAGACAGATCGTCGGAAGGTGCATATTTGTTATCTGCCATTCAGCCATCGCAGAATGAGTCAAAACTTGCCGAGATCTGTTTCTCTCCAACACACGTCTTTGCTAGAGAGTTCAGTTCTCTTAATAGTTGCGCTATCTCACCGAACTATGCAGATATACTTTGATGATCTATCATTATGATAGCATTATCTTAACGAATACGTCCATTGCTATTTGAATCTGTTCTTTGCACGAGACGTAGCATATGTTTGGTACACTATTCGTGTGATGTTGTATTGCAGTTTCCTTCTGAGCTATTTTCAGGCATAAACGACATAAAAAAAACTCGGAGTTAATGTATAAATCGTTTTTAGGCCTTTTTGTACATTTAGTTAAGCTTACATTATTTTCTCTCAAGACTATTTGGCCAACAATCATACAAATGTTATCATTTGATCCTATAAATATTCTAATTAAATCAAATCTAAGTAAAGTCATTTTAAGATAGTCCTAATTTAATTACAGTTAACGAAAGGTTTTTAGAATATTTATATCAGCTTCAGCTGCACCCGTTATTACGATAAGATTAAACTATTTCTAACTAAAAATTCCAAGAGCCGAATCTCAAGGTATTTTTTGTTTTTTAAATACTCTCAGTCAGCGGCCACCACTTGGTGATATGTTGTGAGAAAAAGACTATAGAAAGACGCTGATAACCAGTTGAGAGACGGTCACCCACTGCTTTAGTCCAAAAATGTTTGATTTGCTTTCTTCCTGTGTTTCATAATCATGGAGTTTGTCTTTTGTCAACTTGAGAAACGCAAATAAATATTGAAGGGTTGGATCCTTTCGGCAAACGCAAATTAATTTTCTTTTTAGGGGGTCATCTTTGGATTGACAGGGCGCTTAAGTATAGAAGCGTGTTTTACAAGCCCCTGTAGTGCTATCTTTTAAATAAGAAAACTGTTCTAAAAATCTCTATATCTAGCGACTTATTCTACCTATGGATCACTAAGCCGCAATTTTACCGCTTAAATGTTGTGTAGAATTGCATGTCTTTAATAAACAAATAACTAACGCAACCAAGGATTGACAGTATAGTTAGAAGTATACAATCCATTATCTGTGTTTGTCATTACATACCTCATTTGGTATCCTTGTGTAACTCGTCCTTACGCTAAACTCAGCTACTGGTACATGTGTCCTGATCTGTAACTCAGTAACTGGTTGATCGAAGTACTGAAATGGAATACTGTACAATTAAATGTTATCTCTTGATGGATCTAACCAATCTAGTATTTTACAAGCGTTGTTTTGGCAGTCGAATTGTCTGACTCCATCACAACAACAATGGCGTCTGAAGGAAGCTTGACTCTGATTGAATTATAATTTAACAAAACCAAAAAGCCAATTACATAACTACCATTCCGATAATAGGTTGGAGAGTTTAAAAGTCTCCCACAAAGATGTCGGATCTCTAGCAAATCAGTCACACAGGCCCTAGCTGCTACGTAAGGTGATAACACACCCAAGATTAAACCCAAGGGGGGGTATTACATTCTTCCCATCATGCACCGCGAACGAACTATATTATCAACCGTTTCGACCCCCAGCGAAGTCTCATTTCGATCAGATTTTGAAGAAGAAACATGGCGGACGAAGGGTGGCGGTGGAAGAAGCGAGATCGTTTCGATGGAAAGGTAACGTATAACGGACTTCCTTTACTTTCATTTTTGATCGTCTTGTTGACAGTCAGGTCATATTTTGAAGTAAAATCTACTAGGGTAACCTATATTTTCGCTTAATATATGTGTTTTCGTTCGATAGTATCGACTCCCTACGAGAAGTAAACGAGTAAACAACACAGTGAATCAACCATGCCAACTCTAGTCTAGTGCTCTGAAATGAAGTAGTCTCTTATTTCTTCACTGCATCGGATACAGAAGTCACCCTTCCCTTGGACTGTACACATGTGCCATGTCAGCTTCCTCATTGAACTAACGGTGATTAGTTTTATTTCCGAATACAGTCGTTCAGTTTTTTTAAACTACATGTATAAAGATGTTAGAACGAAAATTATAAATCACCGAAAGTGTCAATAGGTAGACGTTTCTCATAGTTTTGATCTGCAGGTACGCGTTTTTACTTAATACAAAGCTAAATATGTATACTTATTAATACCTCGTACAATCTACCTTATTATATGCAATAGATTCATTTCTTACATTAGCTGTAATTAACGCTAGGGGCCTAATAAATCAAAATACTGTATTGTGTAAGAAGTCTTTTTAAATTCCCAATATATGTACATGTAAGCTTATTCAACATTTGTTTACAACCTATAGCTTGAACACCCTGTCCAAGTGATCTGCAAGTTTGATGTTGTGTTTGGCATGTCAGGTTATTAACTGTGTTCATTACACTGAAACAAATACCAAACCACAAATGTCTTACAGTACCTAGAATTGGATAGTGTTTATTGTAACTGCTCAAGATGGCCAAAACCTGGCTTGATTTTGATAACCGAAGACATCACAATAATTATTGTTTGTAGCACCAGATCCAGTTGTTGAAAATAAGTGTTGAAACAGAACAATACATACCCTGGTCCTAGAGGCACTGACCTACACTCTCCCTTACTGTACTTTTGAGCAGCGAGAAGCTTGTCAGCTTCACAGCTCGCTCGCCGCTTTGTGGCTCAAAAGTACAGTAAGGGAGAGTGCCTCTTGGGACCAGGGTAAACAATGCAATGATTCCCTTAGAGAGTGAGGTATTCAAGCTAAAGGGATGTAGTTATCACCCTCCATTGCAAAAGGCATTGAGAATCATACAAGGGAACATTGCAGCAAAAGAGGAACTTTATGTAAAAATAATTGAGCAACCTGTGAATCTTGAAGATGAAAATACCCTGTTTACATATGAACCTGTTGGTATGACTCTTGGGGATAAATCACTTACTATTGCAGCACCAACACTCTGGAACAAGTAAGTTGCCAAGTTATATTAGAGCAGAAAAGGATTTTGTGAACGGTTCAAAACACTTCTAAAGACATATTTATTTCATGAAGCATATGATTTTTAGTTATTATTAGGATATACTATTGTCTATATTATTATTATTATTGTATTTAGTATGTAATGCGCATTTGATCATATTCAAATGTTAATTTGTGCATAACAAATATTAAACATATTATTATTATTGTGGAAAGCAAGAAAATCACAGCTGCTCTACAAAATGATTAAATTGAATCAAAAACACTGTCAAAACAAATTCATAGGATTTATATCCTTTGTTGCTTGGATAATGACAGTACCAGGCAATCACAAAATACAAATATAATTGTACAATATAATTATTGCTAGTACAAAAAGTAAACCCATGCTGGTAATAGGTTCTTATTCAGCAAAAACAATAATATTGTACTTGATATGGTGTATTTCCTTATTACGAGTTGTTTTAATTACATACATAAACTTTATTTAATGTGTCAGGACTTCTAGCATACCACAAGTGGTACACTAATCGGGGACACTTAATTAAGACATTATTACATTTACAAATAGATATATGAAAAGGAAATATAATTAGTGAACTATTGACCCTGAAAGGTCTAATAACCAACTGTTACTGAAAAATATCAAGTTGTATATTTTCCGTATTCTCTAGTGAGGATATTGATGCACATAAACACTTGTGTCTATATATAAAAATAACATTAAAAAATCTTGCTGTACTCAGGACATTTTATTATTGTCGAGAGCATTGGAAATTACTAATACACAGTATATATACATGTTTAATGTTAATAAATTCATTGATTGTTGTTTTGATGTCCATAGGCATCCTCAGCCTCCTCTACACACTTGAACTGTCCTTTAAGGGTGGACTAACATATTTCGTTACTATGCAACCGCGTTGCTATGGGGTTTTACATGTCTTCAATTCTTTAGCTTTGTTGAGGATTTTTTTCTGAAATTTTGATATTTTATAGCCTTGTTAAACATCCTACTTCTCTCTAGGGGTTTTAAATTTCGTTTTAGCAGAAATGAGCAAGCATACAATTTATGAATTGAAAGTCATACAATTCGCGCATCTCCTGCTTGGGTACAACAGGAAAATCAAAACGTCTTTGCTGCATAATATTTTTTATGCCAAATGACAGAATAGAGAACTGTCTAAACATTTTCGTAGGATTCTTTTCCGAAATCCATCAATTCAATGCTGAAAAAGAACGGTAAATTTAACAAGACTTCACTGCACATGCGCAGATTCTCGTTTTCAAAAACCTTCAAAATTTCCGAGCACGTTCACTGAGGGTTATTTTTTTCTAACCTAGAATATCAACAACGACCTAGTCAACATCGCTGAGCATGCTTTTTAAAAACGGAAGACAATATGACAAGTTATGGAATTTAATCCTTAAAAACAGCTCGAAAAACGTCCATAAAAAAATCCTTTTTCATGTAAATGCCAAATCCATGCTCAGTTGTCTGCTCCTTGTGTTGTAGAACAAGTGTATAATCATAGATTTACAGTATCTTATAAATCCTTGGGAAAAAAGAGCGTTTTCTGTTTTGATGACGTCATTGTGACGTAATTTGGTGACGTCATGCTATGACAAAACTTTCTCCCTTACAATCACTTCCTATAAGTCCCTTCTCTTCTCTTTGAATTTTACGATTTTTTTGAGGTTTCAAATTTTCCTTAGCAACAGTCGAAATAAATATGTTAGTCCACCCTTAATACAACTACTCACTGTCGGGTGGTACTTGCTAAAAATAAACAATAAATAACATCACACCACATTATTATTATATAATTATTATTATATAACTTGACAGCTTACATTGTAATTGCTTGAAGTTACATGTTTTGTTTATTTTATTACTTGTAATCCAAGTCTTGTTTGCTCGGATGGTTAATGTTTTTGATTTGTAAAAGTTGCAGAGGGTTTTTGGTGGGTGATGCAATGAAAATTAAAGCAACAAACAAACCCTCCAAAAACTATGATAAATGAAAAAATATATATTGTTAAAAATATGATATTCATCATTCATTTTGTATGTTTTCAACTCAGACTGACAGGGGTTATATTACTGCCATGTGACCAATACAAAACCTGAATATTTTGCACTTTTATCACATTTTTGTTTATTTTAAGCCTTGTACAAATATTATGTAATGTAATGCAAGCTTTTAAAGTAGATCTTCACCTTGTGAGATAAACTAAAAGCATTAAATTATGATTTTGTTGTGCGAATGTATAACCAAACGATTACGTTCGGACTCAAATCACATAAAATGTGAACGTTAAAAACGCTAAGTTCAACACCAAAAAAATCAAACTAAATGTGGGTACATTAGGGTACATTTCTACTTTTTAGAAAAATCATATATTAAACTTGCTAAAATGCATAAAATTTCTAAAAGTACTCGACAGGAGAAAATAGTTTTAGCCGCTTAACCTTCACGTGTCTCATGTAGCGAGGGAATCAAGAATAACACACCGCGACGTTTGTGTTCAACCATGACGGTTTTTTTGTCATGTTAATCATATGTAGAGGCAATTTTAATCGTTAGACAAAGAGAATAATAATGGAATAATAACTATGCGGACTTTCAACTTACCATGACTTCTTGAAGTTCGTTTAATCCATTGTTTTAGAGCATCGCCATTTCAGCCTTTCCGCATGTCCGCCATGTTGAATCTTTTCAACTTCGCGCCAAAAACAGCAGCTAAGCATGATGGGAAGACTGTAATACCCCCCCCCTTATTAAACCCTATAGTTTTCATTCTTTAAGTATAATCTACCTTTTAGTCACTGAGGAAGCAAATGGTGTTTTACTCTCATCCGCATTCAAAATAATTATTGGGGCTTAATTAGAGATCATGTACATATACTGTCTGCTGATCACCTCAGAATTCCTTTCTCTCTAGCTGACAACCTTAGAATGACCATTCTCCTATCTCCGATCACCTTTCTCTCAGTCAACTTACAATGACCATTCTCCTATCTCCTATCACCTTTCTCTCAGACAACCTTAGAATGACCATTCTCCTATCTCCTATCACCTTTCTCTCAGACAACTTAGAATGACCATTTTCCTATCTCCTATCACCTTTCTCTCAGACAACTTAGAATGACCATTCTCCTATCTCCTATCACCTTTCTCTCTGACAACTAGAATGACCATTCTCCTATCTCCTATCACCTTTCTCTCTGACAACTTAGAATGACCATTCTCCTATCTCCTATCACCTTTCTCTCAGACAACTTAGAATGACCATTCTCCTATCTCCTATCACCTTTCTCTCTGACAACTTAGAATGACCATTCTCCTATCTCCTATCACCTTTCTCTCTGACAACTTAGAATAACCATTCTCCTATCTCCTATCACCTTTCTCTCAGACAACCTTAGAATGACCATTCTCCTATCTCCTATCACCTTTCTCTCTGACAACCTTAGAATGACCATTCTCCTATCTCCTATCACCTTTCTCTCTGACAACTTAGAATGACCATTCTCCTATCTCCTATCACCTTTCTCTCAGACAACCTTAGAATGACCATTCTCCTATCTCCTATCACCTTTCTCTCAGACAACTTAGAATGACCATTCTCCTATCTCCTATCACCTTTCTCTCAGACAACTTAGAATGACCATTCTCCTATCTCCTATCACCTTTCTCTCAGACAACTTAGAATGACCATTCTCCTATCTCCTATCACCTTTCTCTCTGACAACTTAGAATGACCATTCTCCTATCTCCTATCACCTTTCTCTCTGACCAACTTAGAATGACCATTCTCCTATCTCCCTATCACCTTTCTCTCAGACAACCTTAGAATGACCATTCTCCTATCTCCTATCACCTTTCTCTCTGACAACTTAGAATGACCATTCTCCTATCTCCTATCACCTTTCTCTCTGACAACTTAGAATGACCATTCTCCTATCTCCTATCACCTTTCTCTTTGACAACTTAGAATGACCATTCTCCTATCTCCTATCACCTTTCTCTCTGACAACTTAGAATGACCATTCTCCTATCTCCTATCACCTTTCTCTCTGACAAACTTAGAATGACCATTCTCCTATCTCCTATCACCTTTCTCTCAGACAACCTTAGAATGACCATTCTCCTATCTCCTATCACCTTTCTCTCAGACAACTTAGAATGACCATTCTCCTATCTCCTATCACCTTTCTCTCAGACAACCTTAGAATGACCATTCTCCTATCTCCTATCACCTTTCTCTCAGACAACTTAGAATGACCATTCTCCTATCTCCTATCACCTTTCTCTCTGACAACTTAGAATGACCATTCTCCTATCTCCTATCACCTTTCTCTCTGACAACTTAGAATGACCATTCTCCTATCTCCTATCACCTTTCTCTCTGACAACTTAGAATGACCATTCTCCTATCTCCTATCACCTTTCTCTCTGACAACTTAGAATGACCATTCTCCTATCTCCTATCACCTTTCTCTCTGACGACTTAGAATGACCATTCTCCTATCTCCTATCACCTTTCTCTCTGACAACTTAGAATGACCATTCTCCTATCTCCTATCACCTTTCTCTAAGACAACCTTAGAATGACCATTCTCCTATCTCCTATCACCTTTCTCTCAGACAACTTAGAATGACCATTCTCCTATCTCCTATCACCTTTCTCTCAGACAACCTTAGAATGACCATTCTCCTATCTCCTATCACCTTTCTCTCAGACAACTTAGAATGACCATTCTCCTATCTATCATCACCTTTCTCTCTGACAACTTAGAATGACCATTCTCCTATCTCCAATCACCTTTCTCTCTGACAACTTAGAATGACCATTCTCCTATCTCCTATCACCTTTCTCTCTGACAACTTAGAATGACCATTCTCCTATCTCCTATCACCTTTCTCTCTGACAACTTAGAATGACCAATTTCCTATCTCCTATCACCTTTCTCTCTGACAACTTAGAATGACCATTCTCCTATCTCCTATCACCTTTCTCTCAGACAACTTAGAATGACCATTCTCCTATCTCCTATCACCTTTCTCTCTGACAACTTAGAATGACCATTCTCCTATCTCCAATCACCTTTCTCTCTGACAACTTAGAATGACCATTCTCCTATCTCCTATCACCTTTCTCTCTGACAACTTAGAATGACCATTCTCCTATCTCCTATCACCTTTCTCTCTGACAACTTAGAATGACCAATTTCCTATCTCCTATCACCTTTCTCTCTGACAACTTAGAATGACCATTCTCCTATCTCCTATCACCTTTTCTCTCTGACAACTTAGAATGACCATTCTCCTATCTCCTATCACCTTTCTCTCTGACAACTTAGAATGACCATTCTCCTATCTCCTATCACCTTTCTCTCAGACAACCTTAGAATGACCATTCTCCTATCTCCTATCACCTTTCTCTCTGACAACTTAGAATGACCATTCTCCTATCTCCTATCACCTTTCTCTCTGACAACTTAGAATGACCATTCTCCTATCTCCTATCACCTTTCTCTCTGACAACTTAGAATGACCATTCTCCTATCTCCTATCACCTTTCTCTCTGACAACTTAGAATGACCATTCTCCTATCTCCTATCACCTTTCTCTCAGACAACTTAGAATGACCATTCTCCTATCTCCTATCACCTTTCTCTCTGACAACTTAGAATGACCATTCTCCTATCTCCTATCACCTTTCTCTCTGACAACTTAGAATGACCATTCTCCTATCTCCTATCACCTTTCTCTCAGACAACCTTAGAATGACCATTCTCCTATCTCCTATCACCTTTCTCTCTGACAACTTAGAATGACCATTTTCCTATCTCCTATCACCTTTCTCTCTGACAACTTAGAATGACCATTCTCCTATCTCCATCACCTTTCTCTCTGACAACTTAGAATGACCATTCTCCTATCTCCTATCACCTTTCTCTCTGACAACTTAGAATGACCATTCTCCTATCTCCTATCACCTTTCTCTCTGACAACTTAGAATGACCATTTTCCTATCTCCTATCACCTTTCTCTCAGACAACTTAGAATGACCATTCTCCTATCTCCTATCACCTTTCTCTCAGACAACTTAGAATGACCATTCTCCTATCTCCTATCACCTTTCTCTCAGACAACTTAGAATGACCATTCTCCTATCTCCTATCACCTTTCTCTCTGACAACTTAGAATGACCATTCTCCTATCTCCTATCACCTTTCTCTCTGACAACTTAGAATGACCATTCTCCTATCTCCTATCACCTTTCTCTCTGACAACTTAGAATGACCATTTTCCTATCTCCTATCACCTTTCTCTCTGACAACTTAGAATGACCATTCTCCTATCTCCTATCACCTTTCTCTCTGACAACTTTAGAATGACCATTCTCCTATCTCCTATCACCTTTCTCTCTGACAACTTAGAATGACCATTCTCCTATCTCCTATCACCTTTCTCTCTGACAACTTAGAATGACCATTCTCCTATCTCATATCACCTTTCTCTCTGACAACCTTTTTCGAAATAGATGTGTGTCTGGAGATGAGTTCGTCCCCCTCGCAGCCGTTTTTAGTGACGCTTTCTCCACGAGGGAGCCGGACTAGTGACCAGTATAATCGCTACATTATCCGCCATGTTGATGGCGTCATTTGTAATATCAATAGATACAATGATCTGGGTCGAGTTACGCTAAGTAAACGTAACGTTGTTGAGCTGAAATCTTTTCTCTGATCTTTAATCTTTAAGCAATAGTAATTGCCTAATAGCAAGCGGCTAATTCAGGCAATGATGGTCAGCATAGGTTTTAGTTCTATTATTGGGAAATTATGTTAACATTTGCTTGGAACTGTAGTAAACCGGTAGCACATGTGGCCTTTGCATGGGTTGTCCAATACACACAACCAGATACGGATGGAGAAACCGATTTTACCATCGGTAACTAATGGTGAATTGAAACAGGGAACCCATTATTGTTTGGCTTTATGTTAATTAGCGCACGCGCAAAGCATAATGATAGAGACTTAGTGTTTTATTATTGAAGTGTAATTTTTTCTGCGTGGTTTTCACCAATAGAACCATCGGTACCACTCGTACGGACGGTACGGATTTTGATGGCCCTTGTGAAAATAATTCGTTTATTTAAAAAAAAATTGGAATGCATCTTTATTAGATGAAGTTGCGTTTTGTTGATAAACAGAGGGCTCTTAGAAAATGGTACCGATGGAACGAACCGTACCTATGGTGAAACAAAAAGTCCGATGGTGAATGGTGTTGTCCGATGGTTCCAATGGTGAAAAAAAAATTGGGAACCCTGTGTAATATGTCATGTTGGTTAACAGAGGAAACAGAGGCCACTTAGAAAATGGCACCGATGGAACGAACCGTACCGATGGTGAAACAAAAAGTCCGATGGTGAATGGTGTTGTCCGATGGTTCCAATGGTGAAAAAAAAATTGGGAACCCTGTGTAATATGTCATGTTGGTTAACAGAGGAAACAGAGGCCACTTAGAAAATGGCACCGATGGAACGAACCGTACCGATGGTGAAACAAAAAGTCCGATGGTGAATGGTGTTGTCCGATGGTTCGAATGGTGAAAAAAAAATTGGGAACCCTGTGTAATATGTCATGTTGGTTAACAGAGGAAATAGAGGGCCCTTAGAAAATGGCACCGATGGAACGAACCGTACCGATGGTGAAGCAACAGGTAACTTAATACCCCTGCCACATTCCACATGCAGGAGAACAATCTAGTACATGTACATCTCAGGGTTCTGCATGCAATCGCATTTGACCTCGGATCATCTCCAAGGCCTGGACTTGGGTGCTGGTGGCGGGTTAGTTCTAATCGGAAGAAGCTTAATTTTCATTAGACAGTTACAATTCCCACCCTGGACACTCGCACTTATGTTAGTTCTTGAATACCCTTCCACTACTGAACCTGATAGTACACCTTCTTGTTGTGGTATGCTGCCACTGATGATGTATGCAGGGAACGATTTTTTTTGCTGGAAAAAGGATGACGGGCCTGCAGTAAACTAACCGCATTCTCAGTTTCAGGCTTTTCGGGGGGAGAGAAGGTGGAAAAGGGAATGAAGAGGCGCGGGAAGGAGAGAGGTAGTAGTGTATGAGCCAGGACCCCAAAAATGGCCGATTGGTACCACTCAAATGGACAAAGGCTAATGCCCATAACAATTTAGGTTATTAACCCAAGTTTTTATTTTTGGATGATAGCACTGCACAAAGTGTCATCTTTAAGGGTTAATTGGCGTTTTTCGTACCCCTCCCCCCACATGCGACTTTTGCTACCTTACGCTACTTAACATGGGTAAAAGCATTATTAATAATTATTTAGCACATCCATACATTGCTTAATTTATGTGCAAGTTACTCTTTATTGACTAAATAATCCCCCTTAACTCTCAAGTGCAGGTCATGGTGATCACGTGATCAGTGACATGGCCAATAAACGCCAAATATACCAAAATACAGGTCTCACATCGACAAACACCCTCAAATTTGTATTTTCCTCACATATCTTAAATGTTATCCTATGGGTTTGACTTTAAATGTAGGTATGATAGTGCAAGCTTGCATCTCTGCATCAAAACGATAATATTTTACAACAAATATTCACTTTTGCTGACTCGGTCCCAGTCTCCCGAACTCACGGTCAAAGCTGTTTTTGGCATTGGTGCTTGAAATCTTTGTAAAAATCGTGTTTTTTCCCTATTGACGTATACGTTTCAGGCACGTCAACTGAACTTCATCAATGGAACAGTCACACTTTTCATCATTTGGACAAACTTAGTGTATATAAAACAGTGCATTGGCATGATTACCCCCACAAACAATTACGAACAATATTGGATCTGTTTGCTATGGCTTTGGATCTAGTCAATCCCATCGTGGGTCAGGACAATCCCTTCAACTTAATACTTGAGTTACTGTGGTTTTTGATATTCTTTTCTCTAAATTCACTTATAAATTTATTTACGTAATAGCCGGTTCCTACCGTTCAAACTTGGATCAATAGAGAAGTCCAGAACAAAATATCCTACATGTGAGACTTCTCTAGTGCATAACTTTCAGAATGGCAAAACCCAGAGTAACTCTAACAACAGTAATATGAACTACAAAGTTCAAGAAAAGTCATCATCATCATCTTCGTCAGCGTCATCATCGATAAGATCTGAGGAATCGTCTTGAGCCGGCTGGTTAGTGCAGTCTTTGAGTGTGCAGAGATCTGTGCACTTCAAACCACTGTTCATACAAACGCAGCTCGGGAGTTCACACGCTTTCCTACATTTACAAGCAAGTAGTTGCAGCACAGCTGAAGGAGCTGGCTGTCCGTCCATCCAGTCAATCAGCAGTTCAGTGGATACAGCGTCAGTTGACGTCTGTATCGTCCATCCCATACCATCTGGACTGGGGATGTCTGGGTTAGCTTCCAGGCTCCTTTTCCATATAGCTGCAGGAGTGATGCAATACTGTATTAGATATCATTCTCATTTGATCTCTATTAACGACTAAAACAAGAATACAAATATTGCATAGAAGCAAGCGCGTTCCACTAACCTGCTTGGTAGTTTGCACGAAGGATGTGTTTCTGAAGGGAGTCCTGGCAAGGAGGTAGCTGGTGCGACTCCACTTCCCCATTCTTTGCACAGAACAGCTCGTATCGTGCGTCATTTACGCAGCCGGTGGTGTTGCCCACTGACATGTACATAGAACAAGTGAACTTCTCCAGCAGAATGAAGAGATCTTCTGGTACCGCCCATGACTGGCCAAGCTCTCTGAACATTCTTCTAGCACCTTCATCGCTCTTTAAGATCTTAAGGGCGCATATCTTCCCTTTACCAGCGAACGCACTAACTGTGTCACACCCTGTAAAAGAATGCAACCCAATCAGTGCCTCGCATACCTCTTGCCCGGTTCTCTGAATAACTCCTTTGATGTCGACGAGTCGCGTCCTCGTCCTGGAACCGCATCTCATGAAGAGCTTGGCGTTGATGATGCTGGAGAAGTTCAGGAGCAAGATAAACACGTCCGTGTCTTCAGAGCTGATTGCGACTGCCTCGTATCCCTCCTGGGCAGCATGTGCGGCATGGAGCAGCATACGCGTGTCAGCTTCCTCCTGGTTACTTTTCAACTCCGCTACATTCTCGCTTCCCTCTTCAGTTATCTTCCAGCACTCGCTCTCTGCAGCGACAAACAAGGTCTTTCCTCTCAGCCTTCCCGTGCACTCTTCCCCTCTCCATTCTTGCGAAATGAACTTGATCAGACTTGTCTTGTTCTTTACCTCTGACAGGAACTTTCTCCACTGTTTGACCAGTTGAGTAGCGCTGATGTCTGACAGCTGGACTCCAGCAACTTCTCCACGCATGGTTCTCTCTGCATTCTTGATTGACACATCTCTGTATGTATCAAATACCACGTCAATTCTATTACTCTGGAAACCCTCGTGAAGAACGTTCGTTAGAAGCGAAGATGCAACCATTGCGAAGGTTGTCTGTCCTCCACCAATACTCAACTTCTGAACTAGACTCATACCGTCGATAATAATAGCGGAGTTCGGCGGGAGGCCATCAGCGAGCTGCACATCCTTTTGGAGGGCAGTCGCCAGTACTGCTTTGTTTGTCTTCCGAGGAAAACCTTCTATAGTAGCTAAAGCCCATGGCAGTGGCCCAAGGCTGTACTGGAGCAGTTGTCTGATCTCGATCTTCCGGTTCTGACCAATGATTATGATTCGTCCGAAGAGAGACCTGTCAGCTTTCAAGATCATTGTCCTGCCGTCCATGGATACTTTTTTCTTCTTAGTAAGGGAAGAAAAGGTTTTCAGTTTGTTCAACTTGATTGTATCGTGAAATTTCTTCTGTGGTGGGAACGATTCTAGCCGTTGCTCTCTGAACACTTGGTAGGCCTTTCCGCCGACTTCCTGAGCATTCAGCAGGTCTTTAGTTACATCTTCAGGCGCTTGTTTGGCGGTAGATAAACTAACAAGCTCTTTACTCTCTGTGAAGGGATTGTTCCAGTTTGCAATCAGATTCTCTACTGCTTTTACTGCCTGCTCGTCTTTGCGTTTCCTTGTAGACAGCATGTCATCATGATGATAGGATGGTCGCTTCACTTGAACCATGTCTCTCAAATGAGCAAGAAAAGAGCATCGGTACTCGGTAGTCATGTAGAACCTGTTCACTGCTCCTGTCTTGAGGCTATACTTAGTAATGCCCCCAATTGATTTCGTGTCCTTGTTGACGGTGACTTCGGTGGTCTGATCTACAGGAATGCGTCCAAAAGGGCTTTCTCCGGCAAGTTGAACAGAAAACGTCCCAGCCATGAAGTTGGAATACACCTCCGGATGGTCAGACGGGAGATTCATCATCTGAGCGTAGTAGACGGGTAGATACCTAGCGTAGTTGATTTTGTCGTAAGCGAAGCACCACGGGATCATGTTGCGAATGGCGTGGAGATGGAGCTGCCAGTTACCTTCACGAGATGCTCGAATCAATCCAAGTAGTATATCACCTACGATGTCTATGTACGACATCCAAAAGGTGGACAGTGGACCATTCTCAGAGCGCAGATATTGCAAGTATTGCTTCCAGAGGCTATGCATTTCTTTGAAACAATCACTGTTCAAAATACTTTCACACTGCTTGGGATCTACTTCATCAACCATGTCATTGACCTTGACTTCAAGGACACGTAGCTCGCGCACTTTATCTGCATGGTTGGCTGTTAGCCATGGTATGAACTGCTGCCATATGAGTCGCATTAGGGCTTCGTAGATATACTTGTGGATGCGAACAGCACGATTATACATCTTCCCTTCAATAACACTAGACACTGATCCTTCAGCTAGTATGCCAGATTCGATACAAATATCCCTCAAGCCTGCATCTTGAAAGCGCTTCCCTATGATGGACATTACATTACAGATTGTATGAAATGTCCCTAAGCGAAAAATGATATTTCTGTAGAGCTCTCTGTTTTTCCAAGCAACTTCGCATGCTTTGGCGTATAATGCTTGGTCCAATACAACCACTATCTCATCCAGATTAAGCCTTTTTCTGATGTCTTCGGACTGGCGAAGGATCTCATTGACGGTGCGCAGCTCTGTAGCTGAGGCATTAATTGTTGGGTAAGTAAGCCACAACGTCCTCCCGCACATCCTCCTCGCTTCGCGTTTGGACATTGAAACCGGTCCAGCTTGGTACACTTTGCCCATCCCCATCAGTTTGACGCGCTACAACCCAGAACAGATTCTTTGTTGAGCTTTCAGGGCTTCTGCATCCTGACTGTTCATGATGCCGCTCCTCGCTACGATAAGACCTGGACCGATTCTCTCACCAGAGATGTACATGGGCAAAGGCTGCTCTTCGTATGAGATGCTCCTTTGTTTTCGTTTCAAAATTGGAGGTAGCTCTGCGGGTGGTGGATGTGGCCCGAAGACTCTAGGCTGCACCGCGATGCCATTCACTCTGTGGGTTGTGCCTTTTCCAGTCAAGGTTTCCTCCAGACGGTCGATGTTGTCCCACGCTAGATTTGTAAAAACGTTTGGCTGAATGGTTCCTGGCAGTATTGTCGTCTGATTAAGGTTGGCGGCGAGTTTCTGGAGACATAAGGCTGTATCGTTCTCTTCGAGCTGGGAATACGACACACCATGACCAAATCTGTGTTGAGCATACGGATTACTTCTACATTGCCAGTCAAGGTTTTGACTCCATATGATAGGAGAATCTGTTTCGGTGGTTTTATCTTGCCGCAGGTGACTGCATAAATAAGATCTTGACTGAAGGATTCAATTAACATCTTCACTCGTGGAGAGGGATTCGTCATGTCAGAATTAGATGTGAGTAGTCCCATCAAGAAGCGGTGAAGACACCCTGGAACAGGGAACTGATCGACGGATAAATCAGATGGGAGAATAGGCCAAGGGAACGTCCACTTTATATCTAAAATCACATTTCGCAAGTGTTGAGCGCTCTGATCAACGATGCTTTGGAATTCTGTGGATTTGGACTTCACGCTCTTTAATTCCTTTTCGACGTTAATCAGCTTTTTCACTGTTTCCTTTGCATTCAGGTTTGCAGGCATAACCAGTAGCTTTCCTTTCTCGTCTGGGAATATTTCTAGCGTTGAACCAAACTCTGACTCGAGTTTTCTTCTGATGTGTTTCTTGGTCGATTCCCCTAGCTTTTCTACACCTCTGGTTTGAAGAAAGGATTCCAGTGTCTTTGTTAACTCGATCATAGTTATCACGACCTGCAAATCTAGAACATCAGTTCTAATAAATCGAAACAAATCCAAAAAGGCGTCATATTCAGCAGCATCTTCGGGCTCACTTTTCTCTGGTTGTTGCTGTTGAGCCGGCCTGGTGTAGTCCCGGTAGCAGGATCTATGATAGTGTGCTTCTGCTGCGACGATATCTCTACTAGTAATAGCCAGGATCCTCTGATCACATCTCGCAGTAGCTATCTGGCGCAGCGTCTGGTCCACTCTTAGCTGAGTAGCTTTGACGAGCTTCTCTAGTGTACGGTTTACATACTTGGGTCTCTCACAGAAAATGCATTGCTGTTGGTAGACACGAGATGAGGAGGTCACACTTCTTTTCCTCAGAGTTTCAAGTGAAGCTTCATCTTCATGGATTTCCTCTTCCAAGGCACGTTTTCTTTTGAGCGACTCCAAATCTCTCTTGATGGTAAATGCACTGCGACATTTTCTATGATAGAATATTTCAGGTACTTCCCCTTCCCGGGTATTTCTTGCAATTTCAAGAATGGCCTCATGTTCTCGAATCTCTGCTGCTTCTAACAGCGTTGCCCAAGAATCAAAACTTTGGGGGCTAATCAAATGGTCATCATCAATTTTCAAGCCTTCCTTATGAATAATGCAAAATGTTCCTTTGCGTCCATCCATACGGTTGCTGACATTGGCTGTATAAGTCGAATAAAAAAGACAAAGCCTACTTTAACAGATTTGATCAGCCTAGCTATATATAGCTTCATGCATAAATCATTAGTTTTGATCAGCCTAGCTATAGCTGTAATCATTAGTTTTCTAATGTTTTCTGAGAAGACTAGGAAAATATAAATTCTAGGCAAATGTAATCATAAAGTGAGATTGTTTAGTGAACAGAAGCTCTAGGTATATCAAAAAAGGCCCAAGACCCTCATTCAGTTTGTGGCCGCCATTTTGAAAACTTACAGATACCAAAGAGAGGAAAATATTGACTAAAAGCTCTTTATGGGGGAAGATAAACGGATAAAAAAAGCTTCTGTCGAAGATAACAATTAATCTTTTAAGTGTAAAACATTCATTTTTAAGTGCAGCAATACCAAAAATCAAAGAATTTTCCAAGATCTGAAACTTACCCCAGGCTCGAAGAAAGCTCACTGGATGATGTCAGCGGTTGGTACTGTGGGCTCAACTTACACAAATCACACAGGCATCCCAGGATAGAGAATTAAGTACTGGGTTTCCATCGGTAATCTTAATTCCAAACACCATTTTTTTGTTTTGGTACTGCACCTATCCCTTTAAAATATGTGTGCCATAATTTTCCCCCTCCCCCTCCCCCTCCCCCTCCCCCTAAGGTCAAAAATGACTGACAGACAGTTTCTAAAATAATTATGTGGCCGATCAAGCTGAAATTCATAT
The DNA here is from genome assembly GCA_033675265.1 of Actinostola sp. cb2023. NCBI lineage: Eukaryota > Metazoa > Cnidaria > Anthozoa > Actiniaria > Actinostolidae > Actinostola > Actinostola sp. cb2023. The sequence continues at coordinate 322,345 of JAUJYZ010000989.1, read as the reverse complement.
CAAAAGAAATGCTTGCAACGCATTATTAAACATAATTACGGATATTCCAGGCATCTCTTGAAGGAGATAGACATACTACCATAAGGCGACATACCGACCCACCCCTCCCCCCCTAAAAACACAGAATATGACACTTTGACCAATGCTATCACACATATTTATGAACTATAGGTTACGTAGATTGAGAAAAACCACAACATACTTTGTCCATCAATATGGTACCAGCACCCTCCTTAGCTCATACACTATAGGGCCTGATACTCAGGTTACATTCTGACAGAAGTGTGTGTACCTCAAGGAATCTAATCTATCTTCAGATGTTCCACCATAAAGAGAGACAAGTGCATTTTCTATCGCATTTATGGCATTCTTGTGTGTGGACTCGTAAAATCGGCAGCTTGTCAGAACAAAAAACACACTGAAACTTCTTCAGAGCGCAGCTGATTTGCGTATTCCATGCACACATGATGTTGTCACACTGAGCACTGCATGCAAAATGTTTGTGCATACAGTTTCCGTTCCCAAGGCGCACTTTGCTTGCTTGATGTCAGGACACACCACATGATTAACAATTTGTGCATCAAGTTAAGTGCGGAAACACCGCAGAATGAGGAGATCCGTGACAACACCAATCAGTGCTGTAGTCAGTCGTGCTACTTTTCCCAAGAACGCAGATCGAGAGCACCTCGAGCTTCTAGGGGGTCAGGGGTAGCCCCCTGGAAATTTTGAAATATAGAGCCTTGGAAATACCATTTTCTTCCTTTTCCAGCGGACTTTCTCGCTACATAAATACATATAGCAAAATGCTGGCCATTCATTATTATGCTTAACTAACTACAATAATTCATGCATGTATAATGACTGAGGATAAATACACTCTCTAAACGGTGCCATTTCCATGGGTTTTTGACTCAGTGAGTCGGCGAGTCCCGGGCGGCGAGTACAGCTAGTAGACAAATGTTAAACGCTGTAAACCGGTCTGATCTGGTCCTGACGCATAACGGCACACCCAAAAAAGCAATAGGACTGTTTGGAACAAAAACGTACGTTTAATTATACTTCTAGGATATTACGTACGGGATTATGCAAGTTACATTGCCGCCGTGATAGTTGTAACTGTGCTAATGTGTTTAGACGATTAAATACATTAGAGGCAAAGGCTCAAGCACCTTTCTTTTTTTCTGCGAATTTGACGATAACATCAAAGTTGATATCCTTGTGGTTGTGTATGTGCAAGATGGCGAATGAAGAAAGTTGTTCTCCCGGCATCACTGGAGCTGCACAGTGAAGTCTTCAACAGCTTCATGGATGGAACTCCCGGGCTGCGCTCCGCAGTGCATGAAGACACTACATACATAAACTTTATTAATGTGTCAAACACGTTAGCAGAGTTTTAACGGTCGGCTACATAGATTCCTGGATAGTAGGATGGATTAATTCTAGTGTCTCAGTCTACTAGGGTCTGTAGTGATCACCTCTGAACATCCATCGGTGCCTCCATCTTAATTGTTACTGTTCATCTAATCTCCTCCCGATTCGTTCCCATGCCGACCCAATATAACTGTAAATGGATTGAAATTTTCACATACAGGAGTCATAACTGAAGTTTTGCTTTGCCGTAAACATTTCCAAAGGGACAGTTTCAGTTTCAGGCAACTTTTAAGGTTTAAAGCAAGTTACAAAATGTAGTTCACACAACAGTGTTTATAACATCTTTAACGGCTCCTAAACCGTGTAATAACGCGGGATGTATTTGGACTCGAAAATACTGTTATTTGGACGCGAAGAGCGTGCGTCATATAATAAAAGCCTTTGGAGATGACAAATGAATACCTTTAATAACGAATTGATTTGATATGAAAATAATTGAAATATAAACAATAATAGTTAAAAAATGAAAATCTCAAACAATTTTAGTACGCATTTGTGTACCACTTTGCGTATTGCTGTCTATGCCCGTGGTATAGTTTTGGACTGGAAACTGTCTAATGGAAAGCTTCTTCCGATTAGAACTGACCTGCCACCAGCACCCATGTCCTGGCCTCGAGCTCCTCACTCTGAAGCCAGTGATCTGAGGTTATCAATTTCAAGAGCCAATTTGTGGTTATTTATAAGAGTTTACCATGCAGTTAATTCCCTACCCCTCCCTCCTAAAACTCCTGTTTGTTTTTACTCAAAAAGACCAATATCAAAGTTGTCAAACTTGTTTTATCATTCTCAGACACTTGTAATCTGAAAAACTTCGAAAATCATTTCGAAAGAATATATTTTGTGGGATATTACATTTTTATGATGTGGGAACCCTGTGGTGTGGCATGAAAATATTTAATTCATATTTTGGGATGTTTCTTCTATGGGATTTTGTGGGATTTTCAATATGTTACTTAGGTCACTCCTCTCTGTCGTATAGAAGTAAAATTATTTCTGTTGCAATTTGTTTGACCTTAAACAACAGCTTGGCTGTTTTTTTCATGGTGCGGGAACCCTGTGGTAAAACATCAATATCTTTAATTCCAATTTTCGAGATGTTCCACCGAAGGGATTTTTTGGGATTTTTAGTATGTTACTTAGGTCACCTCTCTTGATATCTTAACAGTGAAAAACATTCTATTGCAATTAGTTTGATCTCAAACCACAGATTGACTGGACTACATCAATTCTTCGATCTGAAATAAGATAGATGCGAGTGATACCGGCCCCAGTTGTTCATGAAGATGCCATATCGCATCCATTTATCTAGTGGATAAGAATTGATCCAATAAATGAGCGCTTATGTTCGTCAAGGAATACCTGACTGGAGCCATTCAAATACATTGAAACTATAATAACTTCACAGGGTTTTTATCAACAACAACAACAACAACAACAACAAATTATTCTATTCGTCCAAACTAGATTACAAATGAGAAAATATAACCAATAAGTAAGAGTTAGATACCGAGAACGGAGGCATTAAGCTATATACAGCCCGAGGGCCGTAGGCGAGGTAACTAACAGACTTAGTTCCCAATTCACGTGGTTTTCGCAAAATACCAACAGACCCAAAGGAGGGTCTATTGGTTGGAGGACGAACAATAGAATACCTATCTCCTGAGAATTATGTACAACTTCTTTCTTTCTTTGTTGTGTGTTGTCTAATTGAAGGCTTTGTAATGGGGCGTTTTTCTCGGGTGGGCGGAAAAAACATTCATCCCTCAAAAACCTTTCACATGAAAGCATGCAATCTGAATTTGAATAGTTACTATAAATATTCAGAATAGAGTAGTTTCAATTTTTCACTTCATTTGCAACTATGGCGAGTAGCGACGGCGACAATTTTGTACCGGACTTCTCAGACTTCGATATTAGCGATATCCTGCTCAATTTGGAGTTACCTACATGTAGTACTACTGCTACTACTGTCTTTTGCTGAACAGTGCAAGAAAAGAAGCAATGATGATTCAAAAGAAGAGAGCTCGAGCAAGAAAATGTGCTGGGAAGAAACATCAAGTGTAATTTCTACTTCGAGAATTGCACGTTCAATTTCAATTGAGTGAAGTTATATTGAAATTTAAAGTACAACCGCTTATTGCATTGGATTTGAGTTCATGTAATAAAACGACATAGAATTGCTAGTGGTTTTGTTTTAAGTAATATTATTCAATAAATTTTATATTTAGCGTGTTTTATGAATTGAATCGGCTCATTATGAATTCACCGGGCTATATATGTGTTTGACCCGGGTCAACGCATATATAGCCCGATGAATTCATAATGAGCTATTCAATTCAATTCATCAACCCCTCTTTTCCTTGCTGAATATCAATTCCCTCCCCGGGCTTTTAATGACTCTATTGTTCAACCAGTCTATATCATAGATAATTCCCTATGAACTAGCCGTTTCTAATAGAAAGTGAAGTGCTGCGAGTTGAATTAGTTGCAAAATGTAACTGTGAACATTCATTCTACATTTCAGCAAATTATATGATATATTTTGGGCTTCCTGTGCTTCAAATTGGCGACACAATAGACCTCGACACAATTCCCCTTTCCGAAGTTCAAAGGAAGACTGGTACCGAATTCGTCTCGCGTGGAATTATGGGGCTGAATTTGGGGACGGAACTCCATGACGACGTACGGTATATATACTTCGGTGCGAGAAAATGGCGTGTGTATTAGAAATAGAAATAGATCTAGAAGAAACTGATGTCCCTGGTGCATCATTAGCTAAACCTGTAGAACAATGCACCAATGCAGTTTTAAAGCGCTGGCTGGCATGTCGTGGGGCGAAAGTTACAGGAAAGAGAGTTGACTCGTAGCAAGGTTTGTTTACATTGACGTGACAGTCATACTCGAATACGTGCATCGTTCATCGATATTTGATATTTCTTTGACCCTGAACTTATGCAGTTTTCCTAAATATCTATAGGGTAAAAGACTATATAGATAATGGACTTAGTAAACATATAGTCGATCCTGATGGTGGTGTCAATATTTCAAGAAAGAGACTAGAGCTTGGACTTGCTGATGAAGTGGACCCCGAGGTGAAAGAAAGCTTTCCTTCAACTGGATTTGAATCTGGTATTTCAGGACTTCCAAGGATGTCATACAGTCATATTTGGAAATACTTAATTGATGATGTTGAAATTAGGAAGCAGCTTGCAACTGAAAAACCCATTGTAAAGGGGTATAACTTTTTTAAGTCTGGACATGTGCTTCAGATATTTTCTAAAAAAGAAAACAGTCAGTACTACGTTAAAAGTAAAGTCCTTCCATCAATGATAAAGAAGAAGATCTACACAGTGAATGTTATCATAAAGCCAAGCGGGGATATTGCTAAGGCCATGTGTGGCTGTCCTGCAGGGGTCGACGGCCGATGCAATCATCTTTCTGCAACTCTCTTTGCTATTGAAGATAAATTCAGCAAAGGGAATGGTACAGGAGCTGAGCATGACAGTCACAATCAGACCTCTGATATACCCTGCACATCAAAGCCTTGTTCATGGAATGTTCCAAGTAGGAAGCGTAAACTAGAACCCCAGCCCATTCAGTCAGTGAAATTTGAGAAGCATGAGTTTGGTAAGAAAGTTAAGCATAGTCCTAGAGAACATTATGATGTCAGAGCATCCCATCAAAGAACTGTCAATAGCGATGATCAAAAACGTTTTTATGAAAAAGTAAAAGAAATAGAAAAATCAACAGGAAAAAGAATGGCACTTAGTTTGATATTGCCTCATGACCTCCCAGATGATACTAGTAACAGTGTTAACTCAGGTACATTAGAAAACCCTGATCCTGATGAGTGCTTATGGAAACTGACATCACCCAACAAGACTGGTCCATTATCATTGGATGACATTGCAAGAAAAGCTGAACGAGTCAATAAACGCCTGTTTGACTCATCAAAAAATTGTACTGAAATTGAATGCAAAACCAGAGACCAACATAACTCCATGTTGTGGTATAGTGTACGTAAGCCTAGAATCACAGCATCAAAAACCAAAAGATGCCTTCAGAAAGAAACAACAAGTCCAACAAAGGCAATCTCAGAAATCCTTATGTACAAGCCAAATATACAAAAACAAGTTATATGAAAGAGGGTATAGAAATGGAACCGAAGATCATTGAGAGGTTCAGTGAGGAAACTGGACATATTGTCAAAAAGTGTGGATTTTTTATATCAGAGAGCCATCCTTTACTAGGCGCTAGTCCCGATGGTATCACCGAGGAAGGCAATTTATTGAGGTAAAGAAGGTCACTTCCAAGGAAGGTGAAGCTAAGGATGATACTCTTTGCAGGTTAGGAATCTACTACAGAAGTGGAGCCAACATCCTTATAAATAGAAAACATAAATACCATTACCAAATCCAGCAACAACTTTTCTGTGCCGACAAAAAGCTCTGCCACTTTATTATCTCAAATGGTACATGGTTGCACACTGAACTAGTGGAGTTTGACAGTTCTTCCTGGAATACTATAGTCAGTAAGCTACAAGATTTCTACTTTACTAACATTTTTCCAGAGTTGGTTTATCCCAGAGTACTATATGGACAACAACGTTGGAATAAGACGATCCCTTTTCCAAGATTGAGTGAATAAGTTATCAAAGAGTTATCAAATTATTGAAACCATAAATCTGAGGAATTATAAAATACATGTATGTGAAAACATTAATAGTATCAAGTAAATACAGGTACATGTTGTTTCATAGACCAAAGGCTTTTTTAAAATACACTTAGTTTAAATTTGACATGGTTTTCTTTGTTATTCATAGGGCTTTATCTCCGGTATTGACCGGTTGAACAATATAATAGAATTGAATTGCTCATTATGAATTCACCGGTATGTATCCATATACAGCCCTGGGTTGTATATGTTACATCCCGGTGAATTCATGAGCAAATTCTATTCAATTAGTATTCATGCTAAATAACACTCCAAAACATACCAGAAAATGCCTCAGATTGCTTTGTGCGAAAACCATGTCAAATGTAAACTAAGTCAGATAAATACCTCGAACGTCGGCAATAAGCCTTATTGCCTCCGTTCTCGGTATTTGTCTCTTACATTGTCCATGATAGATAGATAGATAGATAGATAGATAGATAGATAGATAGATAGATAGATAGATAGATAGATAGATAGATAGATGCCTTTATTTACACAGGGTAGCTCTATCAGTATTTACAAAACTGTAAAAAACTGTTATCAATAGAGGCCCTACAATAAAATACACTAATAATATAAATACTAAAACTAAATAAATACTATGTTAAGAGATAAGAATAAAATAGAAAATAACAAAAATATCATACTATGATAAATACTATAAGGGTAGAGCGTCTTTATTCAACCCGTGGAAAAGTGTAAGCTAGTGAGAACAGTCACGAAACAAAGAAACAAAAATATCATACTATGATAAATACTATAAGGGTAGAGCGTCTTTATTCAACCCGTGGAAAAGTGTAAACTAGTGAGAACAGTCACGAAACAAAGAAACAAAATGTATCCACGGGTTAAATAAAATCGCTCAAGCGTATATAATTATAACTATATAATGAATGAGTAAATATTTACAGGTTCCTATTAAAAACTATACATCCATGATAATAAAATGCCATCTTCATAATTCTATGCTAAAGTTCTCTGATAGTCATGTTCATAGCTAAGTTAGCCAATCATTGGTGGCCAGAAATTTGAGAGTGATGCAACAACAATCCATGCATCAGATGCAATGGTAGATGTAGTTATGGGTATGGTTCTGTCAAAGAAGTGCCAGTTTTTTAAACGCTCCATATAACGTTCCACGTGAATCCGTAAACTTGCAACTTTCTTATTGTGTTCAGTTTCCCTTTGTGAAAATTGACCTTTATCACTCAAAAAGTTGGGCATAACCAGATGAGCACCTTTGGCCGCCAGCTGGTCCTTTATTGTAAAACCCTTGTCTGCCATAATAAAATCCCCCTTCTGAACATAATTAAGAAATCCTGATCTCTTGACAATGTCTGGGTCACTGATGGATCCACTGTACAGTTCACTGACAAACGAGACTGCGCCCGCATTAGGAGTAATCCCAACAAGTGCCTTCATTGTGGTATGAGACTTGTAACTTGAATAGCACATAGAAGTGTTTGTCAAGACTGGATGGAGATTCCATCCTAAGTTCTGTACAATCTATAATAGAAACAAGCTCAGGGTAAAGTTCTTTAAACATAGATGGCATGTAGAACTTCAGCTGTTCTTTGCTTGGCCATACAATACACAGGTACTGTAATTCAGATTTCATGAACTTGATCCAGGTTCTAATAATGTCAGATACAGTTGAAACTGACATTCTATATCTATCTGCCAAGTCTCTTTCTAGTAGTCCAAGCCTCAGTCTTTGGAGGACAAGGGTGAACTCTTGCCAAACTGATAACTTTCTTTTTGGACCAGATTTTCTGTTTACAAAGTTTAGGCGTTGATGACTTCCATAACTCAGGTTTTCAGCTTTTTCTTTGAGCATATCAAAACATAAAACCATTGATGCATAGTTAGGAAACCCAGTGAAAAAAGATATATCCTTATCACAATCTTCGTAATTTTTTATGTCAAACTTTGGATCATTCTCATATTTATATTTTACTTGCTCTAATTCCTTTTGTACTGAGCTGAGTTTGTCCTTACATTCTTCTAGTTCTCTTTGCAATGCTTGAAGCTTTTCCTTGAGTAATTGAGCTTCTTTATTATGTTCTTCATCAAGGGCAGCTTGTCCCATTTCTCCTTGGTCCTTGTCAGTATTGGTTTGACTTGAGTTTGTAGATGTAGTACACAAAGAAGCATGTTCTTCGAAGTGGTTATCGTCAATATCTATGGACGTAACTGGCGAGTCAATATTTGTTGAAGTGGAACTTGGACTCCGTGATTCTCTCCTTCTTTTCGGAATATCGTGTTTGATAATCTCACGCCGTGTCTTGACGGTCGTAGACCAAGGAAATATGGATGGCAATTGAGTACGACAAACCCTCTCTCCTCCTGGGAAGTGTCCACCACAAATCTTTGTGGACGTCGAAGATACTTTGAGATTGTCGTTTCTTATGAGTCGTTTGTACTCGGCAAGAACCTTAGGATCGTTTGGAAGAGAATGGAACTTTAATTCGGGTGAATTTCTCCAGTTGTTAGTACAATTTGGAACGCAACAGTTATGTTTCCCCATCGTGACTACTTGACCGCCAACTTGCGTCCCCAAATTCAGCCCCACAGTTCCTAGCGGGGCGGGTTCGGTACCAGTCTTCCATTGAACTTCGGAAAGGGGAATAGACCTCTTTAGCTTCGTATGTAAATTGCCCATTTCAAACCATGTGATGTAAACATGGTGTTCTCTGGAGAATTAGTCCTTTCAATATGAACGAATAAATTTCAGAAATATAATAGCCTGCGTAGCCAGGCTCTCTGGGGCAGGGAAAGGGGGAGGGGGAGATGGGTCTGGGGACGAGGAGGGGAGCGAAGAGGGGGATTGGGGAGAAGGGATTGCATACAAGCTAAATAGGTCTATTGTGGCTTCTGTCGAGTGATAAAACATGATGTGTGTATTATCAAGCGAAATAAATTCATGTTTTATCACTCGACAGAAGCCACAATTGAAGCACAGGGAGCCCAAGCATAGAAGTGAACTTTAAAATATATCATATCATTTGCTAGTAGATGAATAAAACTTAAGAACATCTAGCACTATTATCACTGCGAACTTTCATCATCTCCCGTACACGGCTGGTAGACAATCTCGCCAAATATGAATGTATTTCGCTTGATAATACACACATCTTCCTTTTCATCACGTTTAATCAAAAGCCAGTCTTGAATATTAGTACGTACTACACTGTAGAATATAAGGGAGAAGATTTATGCAGTAGTATTTTAGTCGAACGAACTTTGACGGCTTCTGCTCCATGATTAAATTACCTTGAATATATACCAGTAGATGAACAAAACTTAAGAACATCTAGATTTAATATAGATGTGTAGATGACCAGCTATTCGTTTGTTTATCAGTTCTAGCACGATTATCACGGCGAACTTTCATCACCCCCCGTACACGGCTATAGTAGACAATCTCGCCAAATATTCCTGACTGTATAGTCGCTATGAACATGTCAAGCTTTCGCTTTCTCCGAGTGTAAGTACAATGCAACCAATAGCTACAAGGAGAACGTATTGTATCACAGCGGCCATGTTATTACCACCGCTGATCATAAGTACCATGTGGATTTCGCAATAACCACGAGGTCATGACCAGTGACGTCATACTCAGAAATCATCTCGATCGATTCCTCAAAGTCTCGAATCAAGCTGGATAATAAAGAGCCCAGTGAAACGCGTCCACACACAACACAGGAAGCCCATGTCCAGATTAGTTTCAAAGAAAACCAAGTGAATTGGGAACTAATGAACAATTATTCCCCGAAGTGGAGGTGAGTAGTGGTGGATATTTACCGAGCCGCGAGTCCTCGAGCGACAAGGTAAATATTCACCACCACTTGTAATATTCCAGAAAACACACGAGTTTGACTCAACGGTTTAATCCAGCTCACACTTCACTCTCACTCGCTCGGTGTCCTGAGCATGTGTCCTGCTCACGTGATCATGACGTCATTACATCTCTTTTCCCCTTGGAAGAAAACTAATTAACATTAACTTTCAGAAAACAAAGTTTCTCAATATAAACTGAACAGAATGTTCTTTGACTTCAAATACTGTCAATGTTATTTCTCAAAAGTGTTTAATGTTTTTTTAGAGATTTCATCTCAGAGATCCAGTCTATCTGGGGTTTTGCGGTTCATCCTTAGTGGGTAGCGCCTCTCATCTTGGCTCTTCGCATCAGTGTTCTCTTCTGCCTCAGCTTTACATGTGGGTGGGGTTTCCTCAGTCTTCTCTTGGCTATCTTCTACGTTGGGTGTGAAATCCTCTTGCTGCAGCTCTGTCGTTGTGTTGTTGGGCTGCTCACACCTAGTATGATACTGCTTTACATCACTAGTGTTCCTGTAAAACACTCTTCCAGGATTACAGCAATCAGCTACAATGACTTGATTTCCTTTCCTTTCCTCCACTCTGTACTTCCGGCTCTCAAAGGTAGTAGACAGTTTGTTTTGCCTCTCTTGTTTCAAGAGTACAATATCACCTGGTTTTACCTCACTGGTCTTAGCATTCCTCTTGACATCTGCATACTGCTTACTCTTGAATTTCATGAGTTGATCCCTGTCTCTAGTCTCTTCATCTCCATGCACTGGTTGTGACAGTTCAGGTAGCTTAGTCCTTGGGTGACGGCCCATTAACAGGAATGCTGGTGTGCTTCCTGTTGTCTGTTGAGGGGTTGTTCTATACACTGCCAGGTACCTGACCAGCTCTCTCCTCCAATCCTTTCCCTCGGCTTGTGCTAACTTCAGTCGTTTCATGATTGAACGGTTTTGTCTCTCGACCTCTCCGTTTGCGTGTGGCCACTTAGCTGTTACTCGTCGATGGTTGATTCCACTCTCTTGCATGAAGATTTTGAATTTCTCTGAAATGAACTGCGGTCCATTGTCACTCGTGAGTACTTCAGGCAGTCCATGCCTTGCAAATATGACTTCCAAGCTCTCTACTGTCTTCTCTGCTGACGCTGTCCTCATGATAACTGTCTCATAGTATCTACTATAGTAATCTACTACTACTAGTATGTTCTCACCTGTGGGTAGGGGCCCTAGAAAGTCTATGTCCACAGCACGCCAGGGTCCTTCTGGTAACTCAGTACTCGTTACAGGTTCAGGTGGGTCAGGTCTGCTTACCAACTGGCAACCATCACAGGTCTTGACAAACTTCTCGACATCTTTCTCCAGTTTTGGCCACCAGACCTTTGTGCGCAGACGCTGTTTCATGCTGACGATGCCAGGGTGCCCTTCATGTCCGATGGTCATCACTGTTGTCCTGAGCCTTTTGGGGATCACCATTCTGGTTCCTCTCATAACAATACCCCCTACCACACACAGTTCATTGGCTACAGCTAGGTACTCTGAACATCCAACTCCTTCCCACTTTCCAGTTTGGATGCACTCTCTCAGCTTTCCCATTTCTTCATCCTCCAGCGATGCTTGCTCTATCTCGTCTGCTTTCATTGCTTTTGGGACAGCTTTCACAGTTATGAAATTCACATAGTTCATGGTGTCATCAAAGTCCTTTCCATCCTCAGTCTGCAGTAACCTTGATAGGGAATCAGCAATGTTCTGCTTACCAGGTTTGTAGACTACTGTAAAATGGTAGGGTTGCAATCGCAACACCCATCTCTCGATACGTGCGCTTGGCTTAGATTTCGGTGAATATATGACTTCCAGTGGCTTGTGATCTGTTACTAATTCAAACTGTCTTCCCAGCAAGTACATCTGGAACCTTTCAACTGACCAGACTAAAGCCAAAGCTTCTTTTTCAGTTTGTGAGTACCTTCGCTCGACATCAGATAAACTCTTACTCGCATAACAAACAGCTTTCCAGGCTCCCTTTTCTTGTTCTTGTAACAACACGGCTCCGAGTCCCACAGGACCGGCATCAGCAATCACTCTTGTCTTCAAGGTGGAGTCATAATAGGCTAATGTTTCAACATCTGCAAGACTACTCTTCAGTTCCTGGAAGGCCTTCTGTTGTTCCTTCTCCCATACAAATGGTGCATTCTTTTGTGTGAGCCTCCTCAGTGGCTCCGCTTTTGTGGCTAGGTCGCTGATGTATCTCGCACTGAAGTTTACAAGGCCCAAGAAGCTTCTTACCTCTGTGCTGTTCTTTGGTTCGATAGCTTCCTGCAGGGCCTTTGCTCGGGACTCTGTTGGGCCTATGCCTTTCTCTGACAGCATGTGTCCCATAAACTCAATTTCATTCATTCTGAATACACAGTTATTCTGGTTGAGTGTCAGACCTCTCTCTGTCAACGTGTGAAGCACCTTTCTCAGCCTCTCGTCATGCTCTGCTACATCCTTTCCATACACTACTATGTCATCAGATATGTTCTGACAACCAGTGCATCCTGCTCCAAGTAGAACTTGTTGTATCACATGTTGATATAACTCCGGGGCTGAGAAAATGCCAAACATTAGGCGCTTGTATCTAAAGAGGCCTGCATGTGTCGTGAAGGTTGTAACATCTCTTGAAATGCCTTCTTTCAGTTCCAGTTGATGGAATCCCATTGTAAGGTCTAGCTTTGTAAACACAGTGTTACCATTGAGCTCATTCAGCACATCATTAATGGTGGGTATAGGGTGTCTTGACCGTTCTATGTTTGTATTGGCCAACCTCATATCAACACATACCCTTATGTCTCCATTTGGCTTTGGCACAATGACTATGGGGCTGACGCAGGGCGTCGGACCTTCCACTCTTTCGATTATATCCATCTCTTCTAACTCCTGTAGCTTATCTTCTAACTTTCCTCTCAGACTGTACGGAACTCTTCTGCATGGCTGTGCCACAAACTTAGCATCGGGCTTCACGTGTAGCTCAACTTGGTAATTTGTCAGCTTTCCCACCTTGCCACTGAACAGCTCTTGGAATTCATCCTCTACCAGGTTGACTTCTGGTAACTTGATCTCTAACACTCCAAGCTGCATAGCTGTTTTTCTTCCAAGGATAGGTCTGCCATTGCCTTTGATAACAAGAAATTCAACATTGGCCATAGACTTCTCTCCTAACTCCACTTTGCACCAGAATTTCTCCACGACTTCAACTTTACTAACAGTTGCATATGACTTCAGGGTCTTGCTATCTCTCTGGCTCTTGCAGGTCACTCCATTTCTTTTGAGTTGCTCCCACAGCTGTTGGTCTATCACATTACATGAAGCACCTGAATCAATCAGCACACTAACTTCTTGGCCTTCAATACTAATCGTCACCAATGGGTCGTCCTCTGGTGTGAGATTCACAACAAATATTTCCGCATCTGAGCTCGATTCATCTTTGCTCGCATCCGGTTGGTTGACACTGAATACTCTTTGCTGGCTATTCTTTCTGCTTCTGCAAGCATTTGCAAAGTGTCCAACAAAACCACAGTTCCTGCACTTTGCATTTTTAGCTGGGCAGCAGTCATCAAAAGAAAGATGACCCTCTCTTCCGCACTTCCAACAATTTCTTCTCCCTCTGTCAGGTTTGGTTTGGCTGTTGGGTTCCCTGTGTTGAGCTTGACCACGTGACCTATCCGCAATCTTTGTACGTTTGTCAGTCGTTTTCACATCAATCTTGTTGACCATATCATGCTGCATTTCGCGTGCTTGTTGGTGCACAGATTCGTAGTGACTCGACAGCTCAAGGGCGACGTCTAAGGTCAAGTTATTGCCCTTCTCCAGAAGCTTTAATCGTAGTTTACTCGACAGACATCCTTCGATGAGTTGGTCTCTCACCTGTGTATCTCTTGTCTCGTCGCCAAAACCACAGAAATCCGCTTGACTTTTCAATCTGGATACAAAGTGAGCAACCGATTCGGACGGTTCTTGTCGCATGGCTCTGAACTTGTGGCGTTCGTAAGGCTGATTCACTTTACCCGCGAAGTAACTGTCTAACTTGGCTACCGCTTTGTCGTAAGCATTCGCATCCTCAGGCAATCCCGTCGGTTCTGGCAGAGTTTCGTAGACTTTTTGCAGCTTTCGTCCAGCTGTATGCAGAAGTGTTGCTTCTTTTTGTGTGGGAGACGTGATCCCTTTCGCTAATATCATGTAAATAGCGGACGATTTCCACTCCAACCATCTTGCCGCCAAACTCGACATGTCGGCGTCCATGTCGAACGGCTCGATTTCGCCACCAAAATTCGCAATTGCCGCCATCCTTTCTCCAGATTTAACTGTATTCCACTTGACTTTCCTGATTGAACAGACTTTATCCTCGTCGCCAATGTAATATTCCAGAAAACACACGAGTTTGACTCAACGGTTTAATCCAGCTCACACTTCACTGTCACTCGCTCGGTGTCCTGAGCATGTGTCCTGCTCACGTGATCATGAAGTCATTACACCACTCACGGACACTGATAAAATAAACAAATAAATTCGGAGACTGTAGCGAAACGAGACGCCATTTTGAATCTCTTCCCAAAACAGTGAATAGCCAAGGATATTCCGAGTACGGGAGCTAATCAAAACGCGCCAAAATTGCTATCCACTGATTTGGTAAATACTAATAACATTTATAATAGAAACTAGACGCTCTAGTAGCGTTAAGTCGGGCTTCTTAGAGCAAGCAGTGGTTGCTGCGATCGGTAATCTCAACTGAATCTGATTGGCTCTCGACCATTATATCCATTATCAATGAAATACTGTCAGTGGCAATAAAGCTCGAACAAGAGCCCGCGCGCTCTAACTAGACTAATGCATCAAACAAGTAGCAAGGTAATTACTCGTGCCCAGGCCTAAGGCCGGGCACGAGTCTAAGAATGGAGACTATATTTTTTTTTTGGTGGTCACCGTTGCGATATGGCAGAAGGAGACATCAAGTCTGACCACGAGAGAGATTACAAATGACAAACCAATCAGGAAGCACCGGAGATCAAGGGGCAAGTTCAGCCTTCAAAATCAATCACGGAAAGATGTCAAGCGTATTCAGACCAGGTCGTTCCGCGGACTCAAAATCATATCTGAAAAATCTGAAAAAATAATATCAAAATCTTATGAAATATCAAATGCAAGTGAAAAAACTGTGAACACAAACTACGACCAAAATGACAAAACAACTATGACTATTGACTTGATAACTAACTCTGAAGCTGAAAAGAACTACTCTGATTGCAAGAAGACCAGTGCTCAATCGCACCAGGGCTGACGAGTGAACGCTTATTAAAGCGTCTAGTTCATTAACGGATGATGGCTTAGAATGATCAAATCTCCCAGCACAAGAATAGCTTTCTCTAGAATATCACAATCATCAAGAATATTTACCATGCCTTCTACTAGTACTGAATACATGAAATTCCATAAACAGGACGTGACGAGTTAAACGATCGCTTCTACAAAAATAATACTGATTGTATAAACATAATCTAACTGTATTTTACTAGCATTTAACACAATAAAACAAAACAAAAGTCGACGATATTTACTGTGAGGACTGTAAGAGCCACATGTGCTGAATAAGTAGTTTTCCAGTTGCTTCGTTGATGATCATCTTTCGCTTCATCCAACATGACGACATTCAAGTTCAGGTCATCAAGTCTTGCTCTTGCTTTTCTTGCAATCAGAGTAGTTCTTTTCAGCTTCAGAGTTCGTAATCAAGTCAATAGTCATTGTTTTGTCATTTTGTTCGTAGTTTGTGTTCACAGAGGACGATGTGCGATGTCTCGTCTTGATAAGCTTAGCATTCTCGTACCCAGAGCTCCTCGCGGTCGGCACAAGGCGCATGCGCTGTAGAACCCAATTTTCGATTTGAGGTCAAAGAAGAATACGACAAAGACGACCGCTCTGCATTTTTAGAGTCGGGTCTTCCACAGGAAGCCCGACTAATAAGCTAGAGATATCGCACGCTTATCAACACGGTGAAGTCTATATGTAAACCACCCAGCTTTACCACAATATATCAGTACAGTCACAGTACAGTCATAAAACCCGTAAGAATAAAAACTATAAACGAGATAGTCTGCGTTTACATTCGAACTGTGATCGACTAACCTTGGTTTACTGAGTCCTTCCCAGAGTTATACCGGGAGTAATACCCAGAGTAATACCCCATTCATACCAAACCGTGCCAGTTAGTTAAACTTGCTTTTTCTCTCGCTTCTACAATTTGAGCCGGGCGCATCTAATATCGCAAGAATCAAACTATACCAAGAGACCATTAGTAATATAATTGTCTGGCTTGACTTTGCCTGGAATTTATACTGTGCAACATAAAGATCACGTAATTATCAACTCAAAAATGCTGAGTATTTTTAGCGTAGTCGGAATTTTTTGTGAAATTATATTCCAAATCTCTTCGCAATATTAGTCTGTGCGCGTTCTAATATACCCTTCAAATAAAGTAACGCACAAAAGATCGTTTGAATACTGTAGCAATAAAGAGCTCTTCCAAAGAGAAACACACAGAAGGTCACAGAACATTGCCGTTTGAATTAATATTGTTCGTTTGTTTTATAGAGTATATTTGACCAAGCTCCTTTTCCCCCCATACGAATTTATAGACAATAGTTCATTATTTATAAGTACTAAAAAGTACTCAATAGAGATTGATAAACATCAGAACTAAGAGACCTAGATGTAATCAACAACACCCACACAACCAAAAGTATCACGTGAAGTACATCAAGTACATTAGCACCGAGAACAGTCTATAGACTCAACCGTGGACTTCAGTAGACCGGGTAGAGAATGCGAGTCTAGCTGTTAAACACGCACTCCGTCTGCTCAAGTCTATTCAATTCAGGTAAGTTTATTTGTGGTATTTCAAAGACAGGATCAAAATAAAATATATATTACATGTTTTATCATATAACATGTACAATCAGTGGTATACCACAGGTAGCCCAAGCTCACCATTTGAAGCTTTATATAGAGATTATGCAGTGTAAAATTATTTAAATTCGAAAATACAATATATCGTTTTGAAATTATTTGTATTTGTTCTTTGTGAGTTCATTTAAATTTGGCGGGGAAGATTTGTTGCCGCTACGATTAAAATTAAGCGAGTTATAGTCGTTTGAATTCACAACATCTAGGGTAAAATGGGGGGTATACTTGCTGATAGCAACAACGCCGGTAAAATCCATATCAACACCGCTACCAGTGGCCAGTGGTGATATCATTGATATCTTCACATGTGATAGATATCGTTTTTCGAAAAAAGAGACGAAAATCTATGTTTTCTACCACTGATTGTTGTATGATAAAAAATAAATTACATGGCCGCTTGCAGATACGGAATGTCCTCAATGAGTCAAACAATAGCTATACTAAGAGTTAGTCAGTATGTTAGTACCAAACTTAGAACTCTAAAAGTTACAATCTAACTATATCTGCTATGTATGATCGAATAGGTGAGACAGTCGGTGTACCGAATATAGTGGAGTGTTGGTAGTCACTGAGTTGTCATATCAAACATAAGCAAATACTTCGTGGAATCTAGTGAGAATGAAACTTTAAAATACGGTGTAGAAAGTACTGAATTTACAGACGTATTTCTGACGTTAGTCTTTCGTTAGATGTTGGAGTAAAACTCTCTTTTACTCCGGCGAAGGACTCTAAAGCCGCATCTACACGAACAAGTTTTTCTTGACAAGTTTTCCTTGACAAGGAAGACTTGCTCGTGTAGATGACAAACACATCGCCATAACGACAGAAATTCTTTCTTCTTTAACAAACGAACGAACTATTATAATTACCTTCTTCGTTCAGTTAACGAAAATAAAAACGGGAAGAAAAAATATTTTTTCTCAATTACTTTCAGCAACACAAATTCGTTTGTTTTGAAATTCGATGCTTAAAAACTAATCTAATAACATTTATATTTGCCAAACATGCCTGCTTACTTATCAGTGCCATCAATTTTGAATTTCACTAACACCTCGACCATTCATGGTCACTTCTCACCATCAAATATTAGTTGCCAAGCAACGCGCCAACTCGTGACCAAACTGCAAAGAATGATGGGAATGTTTTAAATACATTTAAATATATCCTCGATCGCTAAAGTTTAGCACTTATTTCGTGATATGTGTTTCCCTAAAAGGTAACATCTCGTAGAGTCATTTTGAATTAATTCGCATGAGCGAGAAACCTACGGCACGGAGTTACGGTCATGGTACGGAATTGAAGACATTTATTCAACCAATCACAGCGCGCAAAATCATTTCTCAACCAATCAGAATGCTTAGACATGGCACGGTCACCGCACGGCACTTCCCTGCACTCATATGAAAACGACTCTATCGGTACGCAGAAAATTATATAGCTTTTGTAGCCGCGCCTTGTACATGTAGATGGAGGCAACCGGATAAGTTACCGGCGCATCGGTCTTCTACAGCATCTGCATTCCTAGTAAGTGGACTAATTATATAGCTTTTGTAGCTGCGCCTTGTACATGTAGATGGAGGCAACCGGATAAGTTACCGGCGCATCGGTCTTCTACAGCATCTGCATTCCTCTAGTAAGTGGACTAATCATGGCAAACCGACGTGCTAACGTTTATTGACTCGACGACTATAATCATTGATAGTGTCCTAAATTGCGTATTCTAGCAATACAACCTATGTTTCCCGGGGGCTATAGTTATAATAGCTGGTTCATCAGTTGATTTGCTTTACCGTTATATCGCGTGATATCGCGTTAACACGAAAAACCATTTCCGCTGAGAACTTTTGTTTATGTAGTTTTGTCAAATGAAGACTTAATCGAAATATTAAGTGTTTTGTAAGATAGATTAACGACTGCGTTCAACACTGATAATGCTCGGTTCTTTAGAAGTCTGCTTCAGTACACAAGACAAATAGATAGTCCACTTTAAGGCGTGTTTTCACATCGTCTGACTACGGGGTTGATTACTAATAACTCACTGAAGAACGAAAAACCGCCGCCATTTGAAATCGTATAGCGGCTCGCATCCCGAAAACTCTATATAACTGACAAGCGAACTACAAAGAGATTAAGTAATATTATCTAGCTTAGCAGAGTTAAGTAAACGAATGAAATAATATGAGTGATTGCAATAAACCCGTGAAATAAAAATTAGATGTTAGTGTGTAATAGTCAAATAGTCACAAAAGAAAACATAGACATAGACATAGGCATAGACATAGACTTTATTTTAGTACCAGTAGTTTACATACAATTTAGTTTATAAGTTAAGTTAATAAAACAATGGAAATAAAGTCTACTAGTGTCTATTAGTCTACTATCTATTTCAAGGGTTTATTGCAATCACTCTAATCAGTAATAATAATAATAATAATAATAACAATAATAATAATAATAATAATAATAATAATATTTATTTATTTATATAGCGCTAGTTCCAGTAGTCCAATAGCGCTTCACGAAGGGAAATAACTTTAAAACAAACATCTGAAAACATCCAATAAATATTACCACTAGTCACCATAAAGTAAGCTGTAATTCATGTAAAATAATATTTACTTTTTCGTAGACAAATATTGATGGTTATCAGTGAAGCATCGCTAACCTCACACCAACTCTCGGCACGCACGTTTCGATTCCAAGATGGCGGAAGAATTTAGCAGTTTCGCACGTAATCAAAGACACTGAATTCCAGGTAATTGAAGTAAAGAAGCCCTAGCTTGCTTCGTGTTGTTTGGAATAACGTCTTACTATATCTGGTAAAGATTTGTTTAACTTAAAAAACATGTGAATCTCAAAATATTAATTTGAAAAAAAATCTGGTAAAGTTGTCCTTAGGTAGCATGTTCTAGCTCAAAATGAAAAAAAGTTGAGAAACTGACTCATTCTGATGCCAAATCCTACATGATTATCACAATGTGAACTGATGTGCTTTCCCATTAACTACAGCAATAGGGCTGAAGGGCTGTGTGTGATGCCGTCTCCCACGTTCAGTTATTAATGATTTTCATTCAAACGTCATAGGTTGGCGGCTAGTCTTATTTGGAACTTTATTTTATGCAACTTTACTTCATTTGTTTGGCTTCAGCCTTTCAAACACTTAGTGGATTCAACACACGGTGCAATTAGAAGAATTTCAATGTTTTGGTAATGTTTCTGATGTTTATACAGTATTAATTTAGATTTATAGTGCTGCCCACGGGCAACCAGGATGTAATGAATTGAATGAATTATTGACGATGATATCGTAATGTAACGCGAATTCGGTTATGACCAAGCAAAACCCGTGCAGTTTTCAGTTCTTAATGACAATATAAACAATCGCTTACCAAGACCGTCGCCGACTGTAAGTACAGTATATGCTTTCTACATTCAGTGTTTTGGTCGACTATCACCGGCCATTTCAGTGCACTTTCTCGTTCATTGTGGTGTTGTTTCATCTTTATTTATCGTCAAGTACGATTTCTGTCACGTTATAAGTGTTGTAAACAACAAGTTAATAGCTTTTCAATAAGTGTGTTAAAACGCGAAAATAAAAATGGTTTGTCATTTTATTTTCACTACCAACACCGAACGATGAGCGAATGAACGAAGCATCAGTCAGTCACTGGGGCCGGGATGTTTGCTTTTTTATGTCATCTCATGTAATTCATGCCTCAAAATTACATGAAAAATAGACATAGAGAATATTTTACACTAAATATGTTTCCATAATCAGCGACAATTACGTTTTGAGTAATTTTAATTCTGTTAAACTTATGTTTTTATGAATTTTCTTCTGAATGATTTTGTTTTTGAATTTATATTTGAGAGTTAAATATCACGGAACGAAATCCAAACGAGAACGAACAATCGAAATGTTATGTATGGAGGCAGGTGGAATTAAACCGGCAATACATTGCAGTTGTATAGCGAAAAAAAGATGATTATGGCCTCGCCTTGCAATTGTCTTTTCTCTAACTGTGCTTCTACTTTGCCGAATCAAAGCCAGTCTGAAAGGAGAAGCAAAAAAGAGCAATAGTCCTTTGCAGTTGCAAGAAAGAAAAGAAAGAAAGAAAAAACGAAAAGAAAAGTGACTGAAATATAGAAAGAATACAGTAATTCATGCAATCATTTATAATATGGTTCAGTATATGTCTGGATTATCGCGCAGCTGGCAGTGATCGAGCGACAGCTAACTGGACTCAATGAAACAAATTAACACGGCTTTGTTAAATTAAATATTTCTTATTCATTCCCAATTCCAAGTGGTGTTCTCCTTATGATTTTTCCCTTTTCCTAATATAATATGGCACGTAATTCCGGGCTACCTGAGTATATTGAAAACTAAGCTATAAACAATTACACAAGGAATTAAGGTACCAAAATTAGTAATAGAATGGACGTGTTAGGAATTGCCGATTAAATATCGGTGTCAGTAGATGGTATATACATTGACATGGGCAACAATTAATCACAAACCAATATGGCATCGGCCTGGAGTATATAGAGTAGAGACATCACGTAGGCCCCTAGGAAGTAGATAGCTATCACAGTTTTTGAGGACCATTGTAATTATAGTTGGTTAATTTTATTGACGATACTCATTTCGTTATTTGTTTGTTTCAGATTGAGGAGCCATGGACGTCATTATTCCTTCCTTCTGGATGACACAAATTAGACCATGATGAATGTTTTAGTGATGTATTAACCTCCACTAATATTAATCGGAGTGCTTTCATAACTTTTCAGCCTTCACTTTATCTTTAATTGTCAAGCAGAATTCAATATAACCCGATGAGCGGTTAATAAACAGACAGATATTCTACAAATTTACACAAAAGCCGATTTGCCATAAAGGGCAGCTGTTAAAGACTATCTCTAGAGGTGTCAGGAAACATTGGGAAATAGGTTTACTGGAACGAAGCGCTCTTCGTCGACCATGAAGAACGGAACCTTGCAAGAGGACGAAAGTACAGCCTTGTCTCCGATCAAAGTCGTCCGTTTGGTGCTCTATACGCTGATATTCCTAACTGGTTTGGTCGGGAATCTACTTGTGATGATAGTAGTACGAGCACGAGGAAAACGACGAACGTTTCACGATTATTTTCTTCTAAATCTTGCCATCGCTGACTTGCTGTACATCCTGTGCCTGCCTGCAGATATCTACATTGAAATGGCACGTTTTCCATTCACTGAAATTTACTGTAAACTAATCTACCCTTTAACAACGTTTGCCTTTTCCTTGAGTATCTTGACGTTGACTTCCATGGCAGTAGGGCGATGCTACATCATGCAAGGAAGTGTCAGACCACCTATTAAAGATAAAATAGCTATTCTGTGGATTGCGTTCTTATGGCTTCTATCGCTCATATGTGTTCTTCCTTTATCGATAACAGTGCGCTCTGCGTCTGATACTTGCCTTGAGGACTGGCCTAATACAATGTATCAACGCGCATATACTGTTGCCTTACTAGTACTTCAATACATTGCACCGCTTGTGACCATAGGGATAGCGTATATATACATAGGAATATTACTAATACACAAGAAACAGCCAAAACTAGACGACACCAAGACTACACATAGGATCGTACTTAGCATCAGACATCGTAATCTTCAGATCATCCGTACACTAGCTGTCATAGTCGTCCTTTTCGCTATACTAATGCTTCCCCATGAGATAGCCTGGATGTTGATTGACTTTGGTCAACCACAGCACAAACAGGCTGGTTTAGATTTAATCAAGTACTCTCCGATTTTGACGTATTTGCATAGTTGTTCCAATCCTCTAGTCTATGGCTTGATGATATCGCAGTTCAGGAGTGACGTGAAAAAGTGTCTATGTTGCGTAGCTTTGGAGGATCGTCCACATAATGACAACCACTTATCACAGAGCGGCACAAGGAGAAATCCCACAGCGTCAGCAAAGATGGAAGTGCACGTGAAAGCCGAGGAAACATCGTGGAAGCACAATATGTCCTCCTTCTTTACGCACAAACCTGCGATTAACGAAGCATTGATTACTCAAGTAGTCAACAAAAGTGAACATTATGAAACGAAACACAAGGAAAATAGAATAATTGAAAGCAACAGAAATAAAAAGCAATCAGTATAATGGACTAACTGCACATTTTAAACGTCCTTATAAGGATGATATATCTGAGCAATTGATACTATATCGGGCTCGTGTCAAATACAAGTATAACCAAACACTACGCTCAAAGTTGAAATTAAAATCGAAGAAAAATAAGTTGATAGCGTTTTGAATTGCAGGACGCTGAAGGCTCGTGCTGTGACTATAAAGAGCGGCTTGGGTTTACACGCCTTTGTATTGTTTGGAGTGGAATTGATGAGTTTTAACAACACCTCCATGTTTTAGCCTTCACAAAATTTAAATTTAAGGCATCGTTTCTCACTTGTTTATTAGACACCGTCAAGCACTAAAAATCGCATGAATTTGATGTTCAGTTTTATCTCTCATGTTTTGACCAGTCGTGCCTTATCGACTCATTCACAGAACCCAGGGATCCTAGCTCGCTCTTGTTTTGATAATCAGTTTCTCGAGAAAAAGAAAAAAACCAGCGACAAACCGCCTTTCGTTTTCGGGAATGGTTCGTAAAGACGTCTCGAAAGATGGTTCGACCAGGGAGGTCCTCCCTGGTTCGACTGACGCAGATATGATTAATAAAGAAAGCACTGTGAACTTTACTGAATGACTACTGGCGCCCGCAGCCCGCGCCTCACTGATATGACCAGACTAAGATTGGATCAGTGCACATGCATTATTCATTACAATAAGATTAATAAATTAAGCTCTGTAAAACAGTTAGTTCGCAATGCGTTTTAGTGTTGTGATTCGAAAACGAAAACATCTTCGTAATTACATTTGGTCTAATTCTATAGATAATTCGATTATGACAAAACTAATTCAAAATCCGACTACACTAATTATTTTACGACATTAAGCATAATAACAAGTTTAACTTGTAGTGGAGGTGGTCAGGGATTCGTAATAACAAGAATTGAAAGGAGATCAAATAGGGATAAAATAGTAATCGGAGGAATCGAAAATAACACGATGAAAGATTCCAGCTTTCACCAAAATGCTTTCCACAAATATTCCATTTAACAATTAGACTACGAGTTCGAGTTCTCTATGAGTTAATAGACTATTTGACTCATAGTAAACGAGAACGAATAGTCTAATTGTTTTAGTAGAAACCAACTAGCATACTAGCTTCAATTTTATACCAATATTTATTGATTTTTCGCTTTGTTTTGTTCAAAACGTTTGCTTTTTCGCTACTCACTATCACCTATCACGCAATGGATAGTGAGTACGTTAGCCAATCAGATTGCAGGATTCATGATAGTATGCTAGTTGGTTTCTACTAAAGTTAGTTAGTTAGTTAGTTAGTTGGTTGGTTGGTTGGTTGGTTGGTTGGTTGGTTGGTTGGTTGGTTGGTTGGTTGGTTGGTTGGTTGGTTGGTTGGTTGGTTGGTTGGTTGGTTGGTTGGTTGGTTGGTTGGTTGGTTAGTTAGTTAGTTAGTTAGTTAGTTAGTTAGTTAGTTAGTTAGTTAGTTAGTTAGTTAGTTAGTTAGTTAGTTAGTTAGTTAGTTAGTTAGTTAGTTAGTTAGTTAGTTAGTTAGTTAGTTAGTTAGTTAGTTAGTTAGTTAGTTAGTTAGTTAGTTAGTTAGTTGGTTAGTTAGTTGGTTAGTTAGTTAGTTCATAGTTAGTAGAGGGGACTGGTTGGGAAACCTTTTGTTATATGTTTTTGTTCGTTTTTTTCAACCGTGACCGTGCACAAATCTTTTGTTTTGTCATTGTTTTGCCTTAATTTGCTATGGTTGAACAACTGAACCCAAACGTTTCTTTTGGCTGCTTGTTCGATATATTCCAATTCAAAATTAAATATATTAGAATATTTAAATAAGTAATCCAATAGAGAACATTTGGGTTCAGTTCTTTAGCCATTTTCTAATGAATTTAAACAAACATTGTGCACGGTCAGGACCAGTTCAACATCATAATGACATTAGGACTAGAACAAAGAAATATAACAAAAGGCTTCCTAACCATTCCCTCTACTAACTATGGTTAGTTCAATTCATGTGAAAGATAGGATTATATATCATTTTCTTGTAATCCAATCTCAACCATTATCATTTCACTATTACTCTAATGACTTGTGGACTTCTCAAGTGCCGCTTTGTGCTTTGTGGGAGCGAAATTTTCGAATATTAAAAGATATGACAACGACGGAATCTTTGAGCCGATTTCTAGATAGAATTGGATTAATTAGTTGCTGCAGTATCCTATCAAACCAAACAAAACCTTAATCGAAGTAATAATAATCTAATAGAGTCGTTTTCGTATGAGTGGGAAGTAGTTACGGTACGGTTCGTGCCGTGCAGTGACCGTATCGCGCCATCATCGTGCGGTATCCAAGCATTCTGATTGGTTGAGAAATGATTTTGCGCGCTCTCATTGGTTGAATGCAATGTGTTCGATTCCGTACCGTGACCGTAACTCCGTACCGTAGGTTTCCCACTCATACGAAAACAACTCTAATACGCGCGTGCGTATCTACTTGTGAAACATGCAGCTGCTTCTTACAGCCCACCGTATTGAAACTAAAAGAATATATACAAAAAGCATGTTTATTTTTAGAGCGCAGTATACTTATTTAGTGTTTCAATATGAAACCTTTTAATGCATGTGTTTTTAAAATTCAATGTCAAGTGTAGTTCTCTGGAAACAAACACTGATTCTTTATGTTTGAAAGCTCTAGAATCAAAATGAAGTAGAGAAAGTTTTGTACAGGCTGATGTAATGGCTGCCAGCGTAGTTTTACTATTGCGTAGTATCATGATTTTCAAGCCCGTAGACGTAGAGTGAGGACAAATACGAGGAATGCATGCCAGTGAAATGTTCGCGAGTATTTTCTGTCAAAACATTGAATAAGAGATTTATTATTTCCCTACATCGTATTTTTTAAGTTATTTTTATGTTTTGTTTTGCCTATTTTTTTCGTCCTTTTCATTCAATGAAAACAACTATAAGGAATTGATGCGTGGGATAAGCTGTTTCGAATCCCTAAACGGGCTATATATATTGCATCCATGCATCCAGGCTTGCAGTCGTGTCTTTGCTTGTTAAGAAATGACGGCGGCCATGTTGGAATGTAAGAAATCCAATATGGCGCCCGATTTTTTTCTCACTCACATTTCATAAGAAACATGAAACCGAAGGCGAGTCACAGAACATTTTGAGGTTGTGTAATATCATCAGTGAATCGATATATATTTGTTCCCGTTCTCTTTTCCTCTATCCATTTATTTGTTCATCTAAATCTAAATCTTTAATCTGTAAAGATGTCTCTTCACTACAGATGTAGAATAATGATTAAAAAATAAAATAAATAAATGCGATAAAGTACCGGATAGCTTGTGAGCGAGGGGGGGAGGAGTAAGGAGTACACAGCGAGGGTACTAGGCTCTGAGGCAACATTAATTAAATATAAATATAAACACCATTAGTTATCAAACACCGAACGATATTAAGAAAGAAGGTGTCAAAGTTTTTTTCCCTTTTAACACTTTAATATTCATACTTTAGTAATTGTCACGTCTTCCGCACAAATC
Organism: Actinostola sp. cb2023; assembly: GCA_033675265.1. Lineage (NCBI taxonomy): Eukaryota > Metazoa > Cnidaria > Anthozoa > Actiniaria > Actinostolidae > Actinostola > Actinostola sp. cb2023. The sequence goes on along the minus strand of JAUJYZ010000989.1, from coordinate 295,701 downwards.
GGAAGAATGACGTTTCTCATCCACAATGAGACCGCCTTCTGCCTTTCTACCCAGACTTCTGACAGCCTAAAGTACTCGGCTTAGTCACTAGAAAAAGACAAGCACTCAGTTCAAACCTGGGGAATTCTTCGAAAAGTTGATCAATTTCCAAGGTTTTGGACATTTCCAATGAATTTCCAAGGTTTCAGAGCGCGCGTTGTATCCAGTGAAGGCTTATATAGAATCTTTTTTAGTTATTTCATAATAACAATTCAATGATCGTATAGTTGATTCAAGATCTAAACATCCTTTGTGGGATGAAATCTGGGCTTCACTTTCGTTTGCTCAAGGGACGGCTTTAGTAAACAGATCCATAATTTGGACGTTTGGATGTCATAGTGTATGATTGACTTATGATCGATCGAACAACACCTGCGGGTTTGTTTGCTCAACTTTGTCCTGTATGGAAAAAAAATCTGATTACTAGTGCACTATTTCACAGTATCACAGGAATGAACATCGCCTCTGTGAGTATGGCCTATTCTCTAACACATCTAGTTAAAAAAGCCGTGTGTGTCCGCTCTGTAATCTGCACAAATGTTTTCTTTCTAATAACCGTATTATCTAGTGTATAAACCGTATAATCTAGTATATAAACCGTATTATCTAGTATATAAACCGTATTATCTAGTATATAAACCGTATTATCTAGCATATAAACCGACGCAGTTATAGAAATAGTTCACATTGACATACATTTGTTACTGCGATTATTTACGGTGTTCAACTTTTTCTGAAAGAGAAATAGCCTGGGACCCTACGGTTAGTTATCACATTGACATACAACCATTTGTTACTGCGATTATTTACGGTGTTCAACTTTCCCTGAAAGAGAAATAGCCTTGGGACCCTACGGTTAGTTATCACATTGGCATACATTTGTTACTGCGATTATTTACGGTGTTCAACTTTCCCTGAAAGAGACTAGCCTGGGACCCTACGATTAGTTATCACATTGACATAAATTTGTTACTGCGATTATTTACGGTGTTCAACTTTCCCTGAAAGAGACTAGCCTGGGACCCTACGGTTAGTTATCACATTGACATACATTTGTTACTGCGATTATTTACGGTGTTCAACTTTCCCTGAAAGAGAAATAGCCTGGGACCCTACGGTTAGTTATCACATTGACATACATTTGTTACTGCGATTATTTACGGTGCTCAACTTTTTCTGAAAGAGAAATAGCCTGGGACCCTACGGTTAGTTATCACATTGACATACAACCACTTGTTACTGCGATTATTTACGGTGTTCAACTTTCCCTGAAAGAGAAATAGCCTGGGACCCTACGGTTAGTTATCACATTGACATACATTTGTTACTGCGATTATTTACGGTGTTCAACTTTCCCTGAAATAGCGTGGGACCCTACGGTTAGTTATCACATTGACATACATTTGTTACTGCGATTATTTACGGTGTTCAACTTTCCTTGAAATAGCCTGGGACCCTACGGTTAGTTATCACATTGACATACATTTGTTACTGCGATTATTTACGGTGTTCAACTTTCCCTGAAAGAGTAATAGCCTGGGACCCTACGGTTAGTTATCACATTGACATACATTTGTTACTGCGATTATTTACGGTGTTCAACTTTCCCTGAAAGAGTAATAGCCTGGGACCCTACGGTTAGTTATCACATATACTTCATTATGGCTGCGTGTCCAGCGTAGTTGTACCTTAAAGGGGGACTAGTATGTAAATTGTTCAAAGTTTGATTTAGCTGAAACTTCACTGAAATAATCTCAAGAACCCATACAATCGCTTGTTAATTTTTTTCTCAAAAATTCCTATGGGAAGTAATACATTTTTATGAATCTTTAGAGGAGTCAGTGACGTCACTTACTCAACCCAAACTCAGCTCCATACATTTCTTTGTATTTTGTGATCAAAATATCTGAACGGTTTGTTTAGATAACAGCTCTGCACTGAAGAAAAGTAGTCAAATAATCAATCTTAAGCACATATAAAGTAAGAAAACTCCTTCACACAAACGTTTAGCTTCATAGAAATAAAATAATTCAAGACATTAAACATGAAGAAATGTATGGAGCGAAGCCGTGATGATTGTTTGGGTTGAGTAAGTGACGTCACTGACTCCTCTAAAGATTCATAAAAATGTATTACTTCCCATAGGAATTTTTGAGAAAAAAATTAACAAGTGATTGTATGGGTCTTTGAGATTATTTCAGTGAAGTTTCAGCTAAATCAAACTTTGAACGATTTACGTACTAGTCCCCCTTTAATAATAATACTAATAATAATGACTTTATTTCAGTGTCAATGTATTTAGTTTATACAACTAATTGGGGACACTATAATAAATAATATAAAATATATAATATAAATAGGAATATAATAATAATAATTATTATTATTATTATTGTTATAATAATAATGACTTTATTTCAGTGTCAATGTATTTAGTTTATACAACTAATTGGGGACACTATAATAAATAATGTGGTGTAGTGGTAACACATCGGACTATATAGCATCCTGAAGCCATGGGTGTGAGTCTCACCATGCATGCCAAGACACATCATGTTTCTCCGCCTTTCTATATTTTCAGTCGTCAATTTAAAACTCGGCTCAAAACCATTTCACTTTATCATTTTCAAGTTGGAATGCATGCAATGAATTACATTGTTAATGTTTTATATTATAGCTAATTGCATAATCGTTGTCGGGTTGAAAATCATAAATCATAGAAGCTGAGACCGCAAGGATGGATGGGAAATCAGTTCATGACCCGCATTACATACAGATATATTCAATGTTCTCGTAGTTTTGAAGGTATATAAGCTATTTAACTAAGATTCTACAAGTCTGGACAAAAAGGTCAATCATTTGACGGTGTTATTTGAGAGTTTTAATTTCCCAGAATTCCTTTTGGTCATAGCTTTCATGATTTTCAACCCGACAACGATTATGCAATTAGCTATATATATTTTTGAGAAGGTCTGGTCATATTCTGACTCTAGCTTCAATCTAGCTCACTGGGAAATCTCAAAAATACAAAACTTGTACTTTAGCTGACAAATTACGATATGGTACTGATTGTGGTCTCAACAAAAGTCAGCCACGCCGTTTTTCTTTCTCTTTTTTGTATTTTAATTCTTGAAAATCCTTTGAATTTTGCTTTTCATTTTAAAAACAAATATAATAAATAAAGGCAAAAGTATTAAGATACTAGACTGACGCGATGAGAGTCGAATTGCTGATCATTCGATATCGCACAGTATGGATTACAGGAAGCCCAAGCTGAACTGTTTACATCAATTATACAGGAAAACACTATTCAGTGACCTACACATTAAAATGAAATGTTATTTTAAAATTCATTTATTTGGTTCGTTTCTGTGCGGTTTGAAACGTTTTGCTGTCATTTTTCGTGTTATATTTTCACCCTATCACCGGCCAGAATCCTCTTAAACGTATCGGCTCGGCTGCTTGTGCAAAGTGCTGATACTAAAAACGCACCCGTCTTACGACTTGTATGATGTATGTACCGGTACTTTAGAACTGTATGGACAATGAATGAATGTTTAAAAAGTACTAATCAAGTCCGTACAATGTTATATTTATATTTCCTCGATTATTTAACATATTTGTGTGACTGAGCACTGTATATAATATACAAAGTACTAATCAAGTCCGTACAATGTTAACAATCATTTATATTTCCTCGATTATTTAACATATTTGTGTGACTGAGCACTGTATATAATATACAAAGTACTAATCAAGTCCGTACAATGTTAACAATCATTTATATTTCCTCGATTATTTAACATATTTGTGTGACTGAGCACTGTATATAATATACAAAGTACTAATCAAGTCCGTACAATGTTAACAATCATTTATATTTCCTCGATTATTTAACATATTTGTGTGACTGAGCACTGTATATAATATACAAAGTACTAATCAAGTCCGTACAATGTTAACAATCATTTATATTTCCTCGATTATTTAACATATTTGTGTGACTGAGCACTGTATATAATATACAAAGTACTAATCAAGTCCGTACAATGTTATATTTATATTTCCTCGATTATTTAACATATTTGTGTGACTGAGCACTGTATATAATATACAAAGTACTAATCAAGTCCGTACAATGTTATATTTATATTTCCTCGATTATTTAACATATTTGTGTGACTGAGCACTGTATATAATATACAAAGTTAGGAAATACTCATATCGATTGGAAACACCCGATACGGCTGCAAAGTTAGATTCTCCAAGATGTACTATTATACGATGACTGTATATTTCTAAGTTACTGAAGAAGCTGGCAGTTTTGCCTGAGCAGGTGTGTGTTAATCGTTAGATGTTTTACATTTTATTTTTCAGCGAAATGAAAGTTCAAATTTGATGAAAACAGTAACTGGCGTCAATCAGTCTTGAAGAAGATGTCAAACTCGACAGCACAAACGAGCAGTTATTTGCCATTACTGTTGACGTACAAGCTGCAACTTGGTTTTGATGTGTTTGCGATTGCCTTTGGTGGCCTTGGCAACGGTCTGGTGTTGACAGTTGTTTTGAACAAGAAACAACGAAACATCCATGACATTTTTGTAGCCAACCTTGCAATGGCCGACATCTTGTTCATATTGTTTAGCATTCCTGGTGATGTATTCAAAGTGATTAACAAATCTCCAAACTCTTTGGTTTACTGCTCGACTATCCGACCATTCATCACGATGTTCTTCTGCCTCGGGCTGTTTACCATAACGCTAATGGCGCTGTACAGATGTTATGTCATAGTCAACCCATACAAACCCAAAATGAAGTTCTGCTACGTATATTTCTGTGTGTTTGCAGTGTGGCTGATGTCATTTGTGACTGTTTTACCAGTCATTATCGTAGCTACTGTCTCGACCAGTGGTTTTTGCACAGGCACGTGGTCATTACGTGCCTACAAGGATGCGTATATCATATTCCTTTTATTAGTTAAGTGTGTGGTTCCTTTATTTCTTATCACTGTATCGTACATACGAGTGGGAGTATTCCTTATCTACCACAAGCCACCTGCTGTAACAAGCAGCACGTCAGCCAGGAGAGATGGCCTTGAAAACATGAAGATCATAAGAACTGTAGCTCTCATTGTCTTGTTGTTTGCATTGTGTACAACTCCATATCAAGTGGGCTGGGCTATGATACAGTTTGGAGACAAGTTGCTACGTAAAAAAGCTGGGCTAATCATGCAACTCACTCCACTGATCCAAAACCTTCACACATGTGTGAATCCAGTCATTTATGCCATCTCTAGAAGGTATTTTAGACAAGAGTACGTGAAGTACTTCAGGAAGATCTGCTGCATATGGTACTGCGTAAAGGACATGCGCATCAATCCAACTACCAGCGATGATTATACTCAGCAACCACATCATTTAACGCATGCGCATGACGACAATAACATGAACACATTCGGCGTTGGCGAGAACCTCGAAGAGACAGTAAAGCTACCATCGATCGCACTGCACCAAGCCATCTCTCCCAAATAAATTTACCGTACGAACAGACTGTAAAACACTGCCGTAGCTATGGATACCAGCTGCAGCTTCTAATTATCCGGGAACCTTACAATGCAATTCTACACTACATTTATTACAGCAGATTTCGTATCGACTGTGAACTGAACCACGGTGCACGGCACGGCACGGTCGATCACGCACCGATTCATTCGAAATCCTAAATCATCACGGTCACGGCACGGCACGTCTGTGCCGTCAGTTTTTCACAGTCATATACGAAATCTGCTCTACCGCGGCTCCCCGTAGGGGTGTATTCAGCATGATGAACGTGATGAACCCATAGAATAGATTAGATATCGTATGTACAGTCGAGCAGCATGCATGTCTAGAAACTAAAATATTCGTCCATTGTGTTGAAAGATCAAGAGCATAGTCTGGAATTACTGAAAAATACTGACCAGTATAAATGCCAATATCCATGCATGATGTAAATGTAATACTATCAAACTGTAAATAAAGAACATTCCAACATAATGGAAGCGTCCCCTTTCTAGTGTAAAGTGCAGTGTAATCATTGACCACTTTCGATATACAAGCATCAAGAGTTCCAGACTTTCGGTACGCACGCAATGCATTGTGAGATTATTACAAAGGAAAAGTGAGCACCAATTCAAGACACAGGGAGCCCAAGCTATGTTTTTGCTCACTTGGTGCTCACTTTTCCTTTGTAATAATCTCACAATGCATTGCGCGCGTACCGGAAGTCTGGAACTCTTGTATTCTGCTTGCATAGAAAGCTTTCCCGGCGGGGAGTTTTCCTATATCAGTTTCCTTCAGCCTAGTGAAGTGCCGAGGTCTGTACGTCCAAGCAGTCCATCATAAGTGGTCAACAAGGTAATGCGTTGTTTCTTGTTCTTCACACGAGTCTGTAACAGATATAACTTTTCCTTCATTTTAAATGTACAGGGTGTGGCATACTAAGACAATCAGCGTATCAAGTTTGTCTTTGAAATTCTGCTATAAGAGCATAATGACCGTTACTTAGGGGTGGACCATTAGACTACTGATGGGGGGGGGGGGTTGCACGAATCCCAAAATAAATATCGAGCAAGCCTTTCCTAAGGAAAAAAAAAATCGCGCAACACATAAAGGAAGGGAAAAAAAATCGAGCAAGCAATGTAGCCGATTTCAATATATAAATATTAAAAGACGATAAAGATCATTTGATTTTAATAATACTCCAGACTCGTTCCTGGTCGTTACTTTAATACCGTGGAAAGGGAAGTAAACCGGACCGGAAAGAAACCGGAAAAAAATGGAAAGTGCGCAAAGGCGCTTGGGAAGGTGGGGCGCAAAGGCGCACGGGAAGGAAGGAGAATTATGGAATTTTTAAGAAGAGTGAAGGTCGAAACGTCTATTTATTAAAGTTTTGTGGACATTAGAAGTTGGCTGCCTTGAACTCTCTCCTACATTATTTAAGATACAGCCATTCTGGCCATTCTGGCTGCTACGAAATATATCAAATGTATACTACAACGTTTCTGCAATCACTCAATTGCAGAAACGTTGTATAGTACATTTTGTATTTATACTGAAATATCTAATAAGATGCAAAATGTTATTCATGCTAAAATACAACTGTTTCAACACAAAATAGTGCTGAAAACTATTGTGTTGCCCTTGCTGGATGCGATACTAATCTAAAATTGATGATTATGATATATTAGAAGATAATAAGTGATGTTTCACACTTTGTATCTCTGTCATTAGACTTGTATCTCATTAGATATTTGTATAAATGTATACTTACTTAACAACCTTTCTGCAATCGAGTGTATATAAAATATATACAAAATAGATAGATATAAATATATATATATAAATCTTAAAAAAGGAATCTTAGTTTCCTTTTAGAAACAGTAACAATAGTAAGTATTAAATATTTTCTTGATTGAACATAATTATTATTCAGTTATTGGCCATAAATTCTATGTTAATGCGAAATTTTTGTAAGGTAAACTTATAAATTTATAAACTTGAGGAAAAAAAAAAAATATCGTGCAAGGTCAACGTCCTTGAAAAAAATAACGTGCAGAGCTAGGAGCAAAGAAAAAAAAAAACGAGCAGCCAAAATTCATGAAACCCCCCCCCCCCCCCCCCCCCCCCCCCATCAATAATAATCTAATGGTCCACCCCTTACTGACAGCTGGTTATCAGGTAAAACGTCACAAGGTTGCCTGACGGGTCAGTTTTGGGCGGGGCTTCTCTAGCTCCAGGGGAATGGACAGATAACATTGAAAACCACTGTCAAGAAACAACCGTTTTTCTAAGCTAAATAAATGATAATAATAGTTAATGGGAGCATCAAGGCTGATACAAAATGGTTGGCACGATTGGATAATTGAGCACGCGCGTCATTAAAGTTTGGTGACAAAACTCAGTAGTATTTTGACGCACGGTGGTGGGGTGAGTAGCACAAGTCAGTAGTATTTTGAGGCATGGTGGTGGGGTGAGTAGCACAAGTCAGTAGTATTTTGAGGCATGGTGGTGGGGTGAGTAGCACAAGTCAGTAGTATTTTGAGGCACGGTTTGAGTAGCACAAGTCAGTAGTGGGCACGGTGGTGGGGTGAGTAGCACAAGTCAGTAGTATTTTGAGGCACGGTGGTGGGGTGAGTAGCACAAGTCAGTAGTTTTTGAGGCACGGTGGTGGGGTGAGTAGCACAAGTCAGTAGTATTTGAGTAGCACAAGTCAGTAGTATTTTGAGGCACGGTGGTGGGGTGAGTAGCACAAGTCAGTAGTATTTTGAGGCACGGTGGTGGGGTGAGTAGCACAAGTCAGTAGTATTTTGAGGCACGGTGGTGGGGTGAGTAGCACAAGTCAGTAGTATTTTGAGGCACGGTGGTGGGGTGAGTAGCACAAGTCAGTAGTATTTTGAGGCACGGTGGTGGGGTGAGTAGCACAAGTCAGTAGTATTTTGAGGCAGGGGTGAGCACAAGTCAGTGGAGGCACGGGGTGAGTAGCACAAGTCAGTAGTATTTTGAGGCACGGTGGTGGGGTGAGTAGCACAAGTCAGTAGTATTTTGAGGCACGGTGGTGGGGTGAGTAGCACAAGTCAGTAGTATTTTGAGGCACGGTGGTGGGGTGAGTAGCACAAGTCAGTAGTATTTTGAGGCACGGTGGTGGGGTGAGTAGCACACAGTCAGTAGTATTTTGAGGCACGGTGGTGGGGTGAGTGCACAAGTCAGTAGTATTTTGGGCACGGTGGTGAGTAGCACAAGTCAGTAGTATTTTGAGGCACGGTGGTGGGGTGAGTAGCACAAGTCAGTAGTATTTTGAGGCATGGTGGTGGGGTGAGTAGCACAAGTCAGTAGTATTTTGAGGCACGGTGGTGGGGTGAGTAGCACAAGTCAGTAGTATTTTGAGGCACGGTGGTGGGGTGAGTAGCACAAGTCAGTAGTATTTTGAGGCACGGTGGTGGGGTGAGTAGCACAAGTCATTAGTATTTTGACGCACGGTGGTGGGGTGAGTAGCACAAGTCAGTAGTATTTTGAGGCACGGTGGTGGGGTGAGTAGCACAAGTCAGTAGTATTTTGAGGCACGGTGGTGGGGTGAGTAGCACAAGTCAGTAGTATTTTGAGGCACGGTGGTGGGGTGAGTAGCACAAGTCAGTAGTATTTTGAGGCACGGTGGTGGGGTGTAGCACAAGTCAGTAGTATTTTGAGGCACGGTGGTGGGGTGAGTAGCACAAGTCAGTAGTATTTTGAGGCATGGTGGTGGGGTGAGTAGCACAAGTCAGTAGTATTTTGAGGCACGGTGGTGGGGTGAGAGTAGCACAAGTCAGTAGTATTTTGAGGCATGGTGGTGGGGTGAGTAGCACAAGTCAGTAGTATTTTGACGCACGGTGGTGGGGTGAGTAGCACAAGTCAGTAGTATCCGATACTTATCATAATATATTGGTCGTACTACTACATGCATGGAGGGGAAATGGGCTAACTTTGAAGCGTATCAATTTCGCGTCATTTCTATAAATGTTCGATTTTGCATCTGCGTCTGTCTATTCGATACTTTACTGTAAACCACTAATAGCACCAATTCTTAGTTCTCGAGTCAATGATCGATTTAGAGCTCCGTTTCAGCGTCTAATTATACCAACATATATATACCAACATATAGAACTACCGTGTTGAAACTAACAACAACCATTAAATGACGCAGTGAAATGATAGCAATCTCGTTCGAACACCAGAGACCGCTGACTAAGTGGTTAAGTGCGTTTACTATTTTAAAAACACTTAGACACCAAGTTGGTTGTAGCTCCAGTGGACAAGAAGGTAGTGACTCTAATTGCAGGCCGCTTTGTGCAGCGTTATTTCCCTCTTCATGCCTCTTTGTCGCTAAACACGGAAGCTCAGACTTTGGCCGGTAATAACCGAAGGTCAGTATTTAAATAATTGCTTTAGCAAACGAAATATCGACGGCAAATTAACTTTAACCAGAAATCACCTGGGATTGTAGAGTCTTGTCATACAAGGCATTTAATGTAGTGTTTGTATTTTTAGTTGGTTATGATCAATATGATACACTATACACACTGAATCGAAGAGCACTGAGTCATTCACACCCTATTCAACCAAACATTTAATAGAAGTCTTGTAATCACTAGGCCGCTCGCGCTGTTCGTGATATTTACCGATTATAGGACAATGACTTGATGATACAATAATTCTTTGAAGGCAAAATAATATAAATGACTAGGCCGCTCGCGCTGTTCGTGATATTTACCGATTAGGACAATGACTTGATGATACAATAATTCTTTGAAGGCAAAATAATGCTAACTAGAAAGGCCAGGTGAGTTTTTGAAAAGCTTTTCGCATTTCGTCGATAGGTTTTCTGGCCCAGGTTTTGTAGCAGTCAGACTAGATATTGTTGTTCATCTTATTCGATTCGTCGCTAGCAGACATCTATTCTTTTACAAATCTTCTTAGATCACCTCCGACAGGGAATTCAATACTGAGACACTACAACATCCGATTCAAGGTGTCCAAACTTTTTACACTTATTGTTTAAACCAATAAATAGATAAAATAACTTTTCGTCTACGCTAATTTAATATTTTTAACATTTGTTTAGTTAATCCTAAGCTTTCGGGTCGACATTGCCCCATCATTGTTTGTTGTGTGTTTTGTTGGCGTTTGTAACAGCTTTTCACATCCCCCTGGCGATGGGTCAATGACCCGAAAGCGCTCAGTGGGATTAAATTAACTAAACAATTGTTTAAAAAAAATTCATTAACGTAGAAGAAACAGAAGAAGAGGAAGAACAAATACTTTACTGAGAGAGGTGGTCAACACTTAAAAGCAGAGCTTAGAGGCATGTGGCGCTCGAAGCTATCCCGTAACTATAGTTTTATATATGCTAAATGAATATTTAGACAACCTTATAACCCGGGCCTTGAAATTGAACTGATAACTCGACTAGGCTAAGTGGATAACACTGACAACATTAACTCTTGGCAACTAATTTTGTATCTTCAACCTTAGTTTTAATAAAAACTGTCAAGCTTAAGGCCCTGGCAAACGGTTTCAACATTGCATTCAACCCCCCGGGCATTCAACATGCGTTCGATTTTGTTGAATAGCGATGTTGAAACGGTTTGCCACCCGCGTTCAACAATGTTGAACGTGTTGAAACGTGTCGAATCGTGTTGAATTGATGTTGAATGAAGTTTAAAAGAGTTTAGACTTTGCTTCAACATCGATTCAACATTTCTTTTGTTCTCGGAAATGTTGAATGAAGTTTAGTCGTTTGCCACCCTCTTTCAACATTGTTGAGTACGCGCTTGCGCATTAATTAAATTAAACAATAGAAATACCTCTTGCGAAACGTTGTTGAAAGCATTGTTGAAACCCGTTTGCACCCCCGCGTTCAACATACATTCAACTTCCATTCAACAGCGTTCAACAAAATCGAACGCATGTTGAATGCAATGCTGAAACCGTTTGCCAGGGCCTTTAGCCCGAAAGCTTGGCAGTTTTTAATTAAAACTAAGGTTGAAGATACAAAATTGTTGTCACTATCCAACCTACAAACCGACATTAGATTTAACATTTACGGGTCGTGTAAAGCGTTGATGATATTCTGTTGTCAATGTCCTCATGACACGTGCAAGGACACTGTACTCGGTACCCGTCATCGATCACCAGTGCACAGTAGATAGATAGATAGATAGATAGATAGATAGATAGATAGATAGATAGATAGATAGATAGATAGATAGATAGATAGATAGATAGATAGATAGATAGATAGATAGATAGATAGATAGATAGATAGATAGATAGATAGATAGATAGATAGATAGATAGATAGATAGATAGATAGATAGATAGATAGATAGATAGATAGATAGATAGATAGATAGATAGATAGATAGATAGATAGATAGATAGATAGATAGATAGATAGATAGATAGATAGATAGTATACAAGTACTTTTTAAATTGAGGCTGTATACAGGTCCAACTAGTCGCATCACTTAGTAGCTGTACTCTACAGATAAGCACTGTTATATCTTCGTCCTACTCTTAATTACGCTGCTGTGGAACTCTCAGATCTCTCAGATGACCCAATATACCAAGTCCTGTAAATGTTTCATTTTGATTCAAATCTGCTTCGAAGACCCTTTTTATACTTCAAAGAAGCTTATAACGGTTCGGATTTTGACTTTTCACTCCTTTTCGCTACCCATTGATTATTTATGATAATTCATTATAGTAAGTTGAAGATTTTACATGTTTTATAGAATAACTCTTTCGTAGGCGCACAGATATAGAGATTGAGTGCGCAAAAGAATATATATATGTCTTATTCTTGATCAATCTTTACGTCTCCCATCTCAAACCTCTTCACATCTGGAAGATACGTTCATGACGTTCACGGTCCATTAGAGTCGTTTTCGACTGAGTGGGAGGTAGTAGTAGGAGGTAGTAGTAGGACGAAGATAACAGTGTTTATCTAAGCGGGTATAGAGTACTAAGTGATGCGACGAGTCGGAGAGCACGAGCACCTGCTGTATACAGCCTCAATTTACAAAGTAAGCCCGTCTGGAGCGAGACTTATACACCAACAGGGTGTTATTACACCAACAGGGATAGTTGATTCGGGATTGTAATTCCAAATAAAAAGACTGTTGGACTGTGCACTGGTGAGGTACCGAGTACAGTGTCCTTGCACGTGTCATCGAGAGGACATGAATGACAACAGAATGGCAATGCTTTATGCATCTATCTATCTATCTAGTTACGGTGCGGTTCGTACCGTGCGGTGAGCAATGATTTCGCACTGTGATTGGTTGAATCGGCGTATTGTGACCGTAACTCCGTACAGTAGGTTTCCCACTGATCGGATCTGTTTCCTCGCGATTTGTTGAATCCGATCCGTTCAAGTTCATTCCTCTTCTTAGTATTGAAAGGCGAGAACGATAGTCTGAGATTTTATTACATTATCTGATTATTATTGTTACTATTTTCCCATTTTGTAAGAGCATAGACACTTTGTATTATGCTCCGAATACATATTATTATCATTATTAACGATTCCTTTCAGTAAAGTGATTGAGTTTTTGTTAGCCACTTATAAATTATAAATGTTGGTATTATTCACAAGCTGCATGCCAGCCGGCGTTTTGCGACTATTCAGTCAGGTATCAAAACTGAAGGGTGCCTACCTCAAAGGAGCCACAGCTGTCCAAGGATAATTACACGAGTCATTTCAGTATTCCATAATGAATTTATTAACTGCATGCTCAAGCTCCGGCCAAGAAAATTGCAAAGAAGACCGGTACCTTCAGCATAAAGTGCTGTTTCATAGAAGACGAATGACGAACCTAAGTAGATCAGAATCAGATATTTCCTCGATGCGTTTTGAGTTCATCTAGTTAATGTTTTATTCATTATTATTATTCCATTCAGCCATTCATTATTTATTTAGCGAAACTAATCTTGACGGAGTTCCTGCTTCCGATGTGGCCGAGTGCGATCTGGGCCGAGCTTATGTCATGGCGATGATTTTTTTGTGGCCGAGTGAGATCTGGGCTGTAAATGTGCAGTACAGCTGTCAGCGGTAGACGTCGTATAATCTTGCGCGGTCAGGTTGCATTGCATTGCATCAACCACGAAAGAAAGAAAGTGTTCTTCACGAACGATTCAGTGACATTTCGAGGGGAAGACAATGTTCTTTCATAAGTTTTTCAGCCACTTTTGTGTGCTCAGTCACGTCCAGTTTCACAATGGAGAACTTCTACAGTCGATCAGATATTGACCGAAGGAGACAGCATGTACTTGAATGCCTTTGAAAGACAAAGTATCCGAGATACCTATCTGCCTGTTCGAGCTCGTTGGGTCTTCTTAAATCGTGACATCGCTCAATAGAGCAACTCAAACAAATCAATCGCCCGACGAGGCAAAATCAAATCAAATGTTCATTGAACTGACAAACAATTTAAAAATTATTCATGCACATGTCTTATATGAAATGTTTACTTTAAACTACAATATTTATTAAAGATTGTTTGTGCGTAGGATTCATTTAGAATTCAAGCCTGAACTAAGCTTCATCTACGCTATTTCTTAACGGATTTACTCCCGCGATTTTTCGGGTTCCAGACCCATCGTCAGGGAGCTAGTGATGGTACAATGGAATGCTTCAATATTTATTGTTACTACTGTTCTATACCAATAAATTGAAAGCAACCAATCTTTTGTGAAAAGCACCCCTTTCTAAACATATTTTCAAAACACTGAATATGTTTTTGTTTTAGTGATATGTGTTAGTAGACTTAGTAATAATATTATGTATGTCCAATTAATGGTCATGTTGTAACCTGGATGTCAGGTTCAGTTCCCTCCCTCTTTGGCCCTCATGTGCATTGCAATACTGTCAGAAAGTTTTTAAAGTACATCCCAATCTCAATCAATCCATTCATGCAATAATATTGTATCTCAACTCGCAGCACTTCATTTGCATTATGCCAGCCCCAGTTTTATCATTTATTTACTTTGTTTGTCACACGTTATATCACTTGCTACTTTGAAGTATAAAATTCATAATCAATGAATTTGTTTCCTCGAATCCTGTCATCATGGTGTCCCCCGTTTGCGCATGCGCAATATCATTCAAATTTTCAAATTTGACACGCGAATGTGCTGCAGGTGAATATATTATTCAATCCAACCTCTCCACAACGGCCACCTCTCCACAATGGCCACCTCTCACAATGGCCACCTCTCACAATAGCCACCTCTCACAATAGCCACCTCGCCACAACCGCCACCTCTCCACAACCGCCACCTCTCCACAACCGCCACCTCTCCATAATAATGGCCACCTCTCCACAATGGCCACCTCGCCACAACCGCCACAACCGCCACCTCTCCACAACCGCCACCTCTCCATAATGGCCACCTCGCCACAATGGCCACCTCTCACAATAGCCACCTCTCACAATAGCTACCTCTCACAATAGCCACCTCTCACAATAGCCACCTCTCACAATAGCCACCTCGCCAGAACCGCCACCTCTCCACAACCGCCACCTCTCACAATAGCCACCTCGCCAGAACCGCCACCTCTCCACAACCGCCACCTCTCCACAACCGCCACTTCTCCATAATGGCCACCTCGCCACAATGGCCACCTCTCACAATAGCCACCTCTCCACAACCGCCAACTCTCCATAATGGCCACCTCTCACAATAGCCACCTCGCCACAACGGCCACCTCTCCATAATGGCCACCTCTCACAATAGCCACCTCGCCACAACGGCCATCTTCTTTTGTACCCAATATAATGTGTAGAAATGGCTGTTGTGGGGCAATAAATGGGGTGATCGGGCAACAAACCCTGGCCGTTAAAGAGAGGTGGCACCTGTTGTGAGGTGGTTCGACTGTAATTCTTATCAGTTTTTAAGGAGCTTTTAATTAAACTTTTAAGAAGGATGCATCGTGAGCTTATGTATGTTGATCTCAACCACGTTCTTTGTGATGTTGTGAATAAAACCAATCAAAAGTGGGAATGAGAGACCATCCTTCGTGCAGAGAATTTTCATTGCATTTTACCCCAAACTGCGAGTGCAACTCAGTTCACAGCCGGATGGGCACGCATCTTATAATCACTGACTTTAGAGCAAGAGATGGCACACCAGTATTTATTTGTGTTTTCTCATAGTCAAATCAGCGGTATGACTACTCAAGTGGCTAATGATCATTTTATCGTTCGGTTATTCAGTAGAATTAATTGTAAACATGATAAAAAACCTTTAGAAAAACAGGAGATAACGATTCTTTTCTAAGGGCGTTTCGGACAGGCGTAGTCAGTTCTGCTTAGGCATAGACTATTTTTTTGATACAGCAACACCAGCTGGTTTTATGACCAAAATTCAGAGATGCTTGTAATTTCCTTTCATTGTACTGGGGTACCTGACTTTGATTAGTCTACTAACTATTTTCAGGTATCCCAACACCTAACTATCTGCAAAATTCTACCCTATGTATTAAAATGATTGTAAAAACAAATGATGTAAATGAAATAAACATCTGAAATCTGAAATCTGAAATCTGTTGTGACTGTTTAAATCATTGTTGTTTTTAGTTGTATAACAATGAGCCGCTATACAATATCACTTCGGGTCCTGACACTTTAGATCGAGTTTCTTTTGTTTTTGTTTTCTCGAGAGATAGTTTTTAAAAGAAGAGCATCCAGTTTAGTTGTTCTCGGAATTATTCCTTTTAATTTGTAAGGCTTAGAAAATTAAATAGGATTGAATTAACCGAAATTCAATATGAGTAAAATAGAGAAATTCATTGTCAACAATTTATACAAACAATAAACTGGTCATGAATTGGAATCATTCCGGTTAGTAATATCTATGTCTTTGCAAGTCCCACCTAGCATAGAACGCCGGCTGTGTTATGAGAGGCTACTTAGTCAGATGGGGACGAATTGTTCTGGTTTTTTAAACCACAAGCAATTTTGGTCGACACCGGCAGTAGCTTTAATTAATGATTTCACAGCGAGTAGGGAAGCCAGTGAAAGAGAATGGTGAAAATAAGGTAAAACAAACTTGCTACTGTTTTGCTCTTATCGCAATTTCAAGCTATTTTTTTCGATCTACAGAACTTCACTACAAATACGAGTGTCAACAACAACAACCACTCGGAATACGATTAAACAGGGTTCTTGCTGCATAGAAACTGCTGAGTTTTTTTTGTTCTAACCACTAGAACTGCTAGAAGAATTCAGTTCTCCATTGAACAGATAAAATAGCCATTATTTATTAATTTGAAGAATGTTTGAAAGTGTTTTGATGTTTGTGATGTGGATACATCGTGAAGCAGATGTCTTGTTATGATGATTAATTGCCTGTAGACTTACGGGCAACCGATCGCCCTAAAACAAATTGCGCATGTGAAATTAGTCGAAGCCCCCGCAGCGTCTAAACCTGGTGCTAAATAATTAAAAACATAGAAATTCATCACATGCAAATTGATGCGCTCAAGTGATGAATTTATGTATGTGTTTTCTCGCTAGATAAATCACGTCCAGAGGTCCTCAAATTCAACAACACCAGCTGATCCATAGAGGTTTTGAAGAGAGTCCGAGTAGCAAGTACGCCCGCCCAGTCAACTGAGCCGGTCAACCCTGAAGCATGAACAACACCACTCGACTGTATTTCAGAACCGGCTCGTCGAGCCGTCAAACTAAGTTACTTGCAGATGAGGTGGTCCTATATATCTACGCCGCTACCCTTGTGGTTGGGCTCATCGGGAACTTCCTTGTGGTCTTCTCTGTTGCTTCGAGAAGAAGAAGAAGGAGAGTGACAGCGAATGATGTCTTCATACTGAACCTTGCTATTTCTGATTTAATGTTG
Organism: Actinostola sp. cb2023; assembly: GCA_033675265.1. NCBI lineage: Eukaryota > Metazoa > Cnidaria > Anthozoa > Actiniaria > Actinostolidae > Actinostola > Actinostola sp. cb2023. The sequence continues at coordinate 278,230 of JAUJYZ010000989.1, read as the reverse complement.
CTCTTCATATTCATCCCATTTGCAATATACATCCGTCTTACTGCTTTTCGACCAACAGTGTTTGTTTGTAAGTTCACTGCACCGATTATCACAGTAGCCCTCGGAGGAACAGTCTACACCCTGACCGCGATGGCATTACAGCGTTGCCTAGTTATCACCCAACCGTTTCGTCAAGAGTGCACCGTTAGACGTGCCACCATCATAATAGCCATCGTCTGGGTATTTAGCATAGCTCTCTCGATCCCCAAAATCATGATAGCAACACCATACCGTCAAAGGATTTGCATCATCCGATGGCAGTCGCCTTCCCAAAGGCAGACATACACAGTAACATTGTTCGTGTTGCGATTTGCTATTCCATTTTGCCTCATCATCATATCGTATGTCAAAATGGGCATTGCTCTGCTCAAGACCCAAGCTCCAAGATTTGCAGCAGATTCAAGTGGAAATATCCGAGACGTAACGAACAGAAAAGAAAACATTGAAGTCATCAAGACCTTTGTAATAATCAGCTTTCTCTTCTTCGTCTTGATGTTGCCCTATCGTCTAACGCGACTTATGATGATATTTGGAGAAAAAAACAAGGATCTAAAGAACATCTACGAATTGGCGGCCACTTTAACCATCGCTCACAGCTGCGTCAACCCAATTATTTATGGCACTTTCATGAAGAAATTTAGTCAGGATTATAAGAGGGTTTTCGTCAATGTATTCTGTTGTAGATTCTTAAAATCGCGTCAAGAAGATGTGACAAGTGGCACACATGAATTAGATGAAGTCGGAGACACGTCAGCGAAGTGGAAAAGGCCATCTTCAACCAATAAGACTACAGAAGCAACACTTGACTCTACTTTCTGTCGACCCGAAAAGTCAATGGAAGACTCTTATTTGTTAAGCGGTTAAATAATAATAATAATAATAGTCTAGAAGAACTGTAATAAACTGATATACGCAAAGTGTGTCCACTGCTGACACCATCCATTCAGGAGAACATGTATGCATGCAAAGCCATTTCAAAGTAGATATAAAGAAAATATAAATAGTCAACGTTAAGATAACGTTTAATTATAGGTCAAAGCAAACTTTATATTCTTGTCGACAAAGCCGTTTAAAATATAAAACAATATATATATATGAATAAATAACGTTTCCTCTGCGTTGAGTTTTTGGGAATTTATTCCGAGATTTCGGCCATTGTGGCCATCATCAGGGTAAAAAGCTCGGAATAAATTCCCAAAAACTCAACGCAGAGGAAACGTTATTTATTCACACACATGCCTACGTGCAAAGAAATTTTAGAATATATATATAAATAGAATAAATGTGTGAACAAAACGGGAGGTTTCTTGGTGTTGCAGAACACCATATGACGTTAGACAATGAACACAAAGAACGAGAAGAATGAACTTGAACCAAAACAATACCCTGCATACAAAGAAACCTAACCAAGAATACAATGCAGACTGTAGCACCAAGAAACACCCACAAAACGTCATAGCAAACAAAAGTCACCAAGGAGTGTTTAATATATTATTCAGTAAAGACTCCATGATTTTAACACAATCATGATATGAGGAATAGTTAGAACAGTACTTCTAAAGCAATGAAATAAAGGAATTATTATAAGCCATGGTATTAGTTTGTAATACCATGATCACCGAGGAAATGGACAAAAATACAGGCTTGAGTTAACGGCGCAAAGGAGAATATATTATAGTGTTTTGTGAAAGAGTCTTGATTAGACTGTACTCTGGGGAATGCTTCATGTTGCACATCTTTGTTTCGTTTACACAATAAAAGAGTATAAATTAGTTATAGTAAGGAGTACCTGAAGGTAAACAGATCAGAAATGGCGGAAGGTCGGTTTACTTTTATGAGAGATGACGAAGTGGAGCAAGTAAGAGAGAATACGGTTCCTCAAAATACTAAAAAGCATATACAGAAAAAGAGGAAAGTGCCAACTCATTGTGTGAACAAATAACAGAAATAGGTCTAATCAAATATCCTTTGAATTCGACTTTTGTGCATTTCCTTCTATTGCGCATGCGTTAACGATGTTGTAGATATCAAAATACCACTGTATTGAGCTTCACACATCCCACACGTCTTGAATGCTCGAGTCGTCATAAGTAGAGGAGCGATTAAATACTATTTGGTTTGCTCTTGGGTCCCAATGATTGTGTGTACACCTGGTGTATATGAGGGACTGACTTGCATCCTCATGCATAGTAATGAGGGATATTTAGTCTAAATGTCCCTCATGAATATAATCATGAGGGACATTTAGTCTAAATTTCCCTCATGATTGTATTCATGAGGGAGATTTAGTCTAAATTTCCCTCATTACTATGCATGAGCGATGCTTGACTTAGAGCTTTCGCGAGGGATGTTCGTTGTTAAATGTCCCTCGTGGAACAATGAAAACCGAGGTGATCATGGTATTATTATAAATGGACAAAAATACAGGCTTGAGTTAACGGCGCAAAGGAGAATATATTATAGTGTTTTGTGAAAGAGTCTTGATTAGACTGTACTCTGGGGAATGCTTCATGTTGCACATCTTTGTTTCGTTTACACAATAAAAGAGTATAAATTAGTTATAGTAAGGAGTACCTGAAGGTAAACAGATCAGAAATGGCGGAAGGTCGGTTTACTTTTGTGAGAGATGACGAAGTGGAGCAAGTAAGAGAGAATACGGTTCCTCAAAAAAAGAGGAAAGTGCCAACTCATTGTGTGAACAAATAACAGAAATAGGTCTAATCAAATATCCTTTGAATTCGACTTTTGTGCATTTCCTTCTATTGCGCATGCGTTAACGATGTTGTGGATATCAAAATACCACTGTATTTTGAGCTTCACACATCCCACACGTCTTGAATGCTCGAGTCGTCATAAGTAGAGGAGCGATTAAATACTATTTGGTTTGCTCTTGGGTCCCAATGATTGTGTGTACACCTGGTGTATATGAGGGACTGACTTGCATCCTCATGCATAGTAATGAGGGATATTTAGTCTAAATGTCCCTCATGAATATAATCATGAGGGACATTTAGTCTAAATTTCCCTCATGATTGTATTCATGAGGGAGATTTAGTCTAAATTTCCCTCATTACTATGCATGAGCGATGCTTGACTTAGAGCTTTCGCGAGGGATGTTCGTTGTTAAATGTCCCTCGTGGAACAATGAAAACCGAGGTGATCATGGTATTATTAGTGTATGGGAAATTGGAAATATGGTTCGCATAAATTACTTTTTCGCGCCAATCACTGTTCATGCTTATTGAAATAGCGCTGGCGCCAAAACACATCATCAACCAGAGTAAACAACAAAAGCAGCAGACATATAGTGGTCTCGTAAAATGACTCAAATCATACACATCAAGCCGACAATACATTACAAAAGCCTTGGAACAGATAATTATTTGTACTTTTTTTTTTTCTTTCTTTTTTTTTTTTTTTAATATGTTTATTTCAATATTATCACATACGTACATAATAACATTTTGAACAACAACAGCTAATTATACCTTTTATGTCCCTTTGAATGCTTTTGTGTCTCAGTCTCAAGGATAAAAGAATGAAATCTTGAAATTGTCGTTTGTTTTTCCTTGGATAGTTTTGTGGTGGTTGTGGATATGTTTCCTCTTTTCTTGGTCAGTGTGCGGTGCATCAGTAAGTGGTTGCATGGCTGGTGGATTTTCCTTATCTGATAGTTTGGTCAATTAGCTGATTAAACTGACTGATAGTGAGGAATGGAAAGATGGACAACAACATTCGTCTCCCTTTTCATCAAGTAATAACACCTCTAGTGAATTCATTTGTGGTATAAAATAATTATCCAGACACTTTTCTCCAAAATTAAAATTTCTTCACGCAAACTGACGGAATAGCATTAAAAGAGACTAACATTAATTCATCTGACAAACACTAAATTGTGAATTATTGTGGATAGTTGAAAAGGCTGTAAAAAAACCTGAGTGGTAGTTATGAACGCTGTTCCTGGTTGGTTGTATCCAAAACCATTATACCACTGGCTCGTTATACCACTGGCTCGCGCTGTTTTAGTGCAAATTAATGGTCACATGTACTTCCGTTATGCACAACGAGTCATCAGTTTTAAAAGTCATCATAACTGACCCCTTTTACTGATACTAGCTTTAGAGCACTGTAGGGTGACTAGGAAACTGTTTTACACAACGACAAAAAATGTCCAACTTGTGGGAAACAGAAACGTAGGAAGCAACTACATAGTCGTCGTGCAAGGTCTTCAAATCAGTCTCCCGCCATGCATGATCCAGGACTTTTGATAAAGATTGTATCTAATTATACATACACTGTCATTAATTCTCAAAAAGGTTGTCCAGATGATAAGACTATAATACTACTATAAAGTCACGTGATTCATTATATTTTCAATTTCTGCACGCGAAACTGCGAGTTGGAGTACCAGCGCCATTACATTCATTTCTCACAATGCCGTGTACTTTTGCATCTCAAATTGAAATTCCACGCGAGGAAATTGAATACATAATGAATCACGTGACTTTATTGTAGTATTGTAGTCTTTTCATCTGGACAACCTTTTTGAGAATGACTGTATATAGAGTTCCCGTTTCCAAGTGTTGTAAATACTATTTTACTGGAGAAGGCCTAGTTGGCCGTGGACCAGCACTCGACTGTATTCTGTCTATTGTGGTGGTCAACTAGTCGAGTTAAAGCCTATGTCTACTTGATCACTACACACATTAACTAATATTTAAAATGTCTATTCGTCTGATTATTTTAAATGTTATTTTATTCGGCTACAGTTTGCATAATTGTAACAAAAATACGTGAATCAAGCCCGCGATATATAAAGTGGTGGGGATGCTCGTCGGAAATGTTGAAAATGACCCCTAAATGGTTCCCGAGTCTCCTCCTAAGTGGAAGGCATGAAATATTTTTCACCCCTAAGAGGTAGCAAGTCTAAACCAATAAGTATATTAATTCCTTTGCATTTGGAGGTTAATTTGCCTCAGAAGCTTTCACGGGGGAATATAAGGAACACTGAAACTGAACTGAAATCCAACTGATAATGAAGCCATGCAGAGCCGCTGATAGTAAGGTCTTTCTAATACTCCAGTTTCGAGTTGTTTACGCACCTTGACAAAAGACGCATTTGCTCAGCCTTAGCCTCAATTCAGCGTAAATTATTCACAAATACCAACGAGAATGTGAAAAATGTTGACATAGGACAATAGAATCATTTTTTAATTCCACGGGTTTATTCTCTGGATTGAGGCTAAGGCTGAGCAAATGCGTCTTTTGTCAAGAAGTACAGCAGTGTCTAAACAACTCGAAACTGGAGTATTCAATACGAAACTCATTAGTATTGATTTTAATCTACCGAAAAACTGTTCCTTATTCTTCATTGTCTGTTAAACCGTTCAATAGGCAGGTGCCAAAGGTTTGGTTAGTAAATTGAGATGTTGCTAATCATGCAATTTTGTGTTGATGATTAAGTTTATTTTTATTTGATTTATTACGTTTATTTTAACAGGGACATCCAATTTAGCCGGGCTAGTTTTAAATAGAGCCCTGCCGGTATAACTAAGATACTGATACAAACAATAGTACAAAACAGAAAATGAAAACGTCTACTTTGAAAGGAATTAAACTATAGATTCGTGCACGAACACAACCGCAGATCTTATTGCACGTACTCGTAAAGTTGCGCCGGCTGTGTCTTAGTGATATAACATAATTCTTCGTGTGCAACCAAATTTCGAAATATTATTTCCTTTGCCAAATAAAATAAAATGCTTAGGAGCTTGTCATGAGAGCTATCAAAATAACCACTCTGGGCCAAATTTTGGAGCACTAGAGCATTTCTTTACCGAGTTATGGGAACGAAGTTTCCAAATATTTGGTGTAAATGTATGGTGGCGCCATGTTGGATGATAAGTGTTGTCATCCAACATGGCGGTCAAGATTTCAAAAAATAAATTCAAGCTTAGAGTTGATAAACATCACTTTTTTCACAGTTTTATTCAATTATTACTGCAAACCTTACAATGTTTTGTTACAACATATCAATACAGTTACAAGAGTTATACAAAATCATAAAACTAATAAAACTACAAGAAAAGAAAAAAAAGAACACACATACTGAGGAGTCCATCACTAGGTTATTGAAAATTCTTCAAGAGCTTTTATATCACTTAATTTCAATATAAATAGAACTTCTAAACATGTAGAAAACTAAAAACATTTAATTTGGTACAAATTTGTTTTTATCCACGACTTTTCAGAGACGGGCTAGCAGCCGACTAGCGTTTGGTAAGAGTTGCGTGACACAATAAGCCAGTTCGGAGTTTAAGAATAAGGTTCAGTGCGCATGCGATTTTATCCCGATTATATCACCTTCTTTTGTTATTTAAAAATAACACAAACGTTAACAAAAGAAGGTGATAAAATCGGGATAAAATCGCATGCGCACTGAACCTTATTCTTAAACTCTGAACTGGCTTATTCAAACTTCGAAAACTCGGACAAAAAACATCGAGTCCATCTGAAAATTTCTACAATAATTCATATCACTGAATTCTCTTAAACACTGCAAAGAATCAAGTTGATAGGATTCATAACTAAAATTTAGTAGTATTTTTTTGTGGTATGTGACGTCACTTGCACACGATACTGGTCATTATAAATACGCCAAGTAAGACACTGGACGACAATCCCTTATTGAAACCACTTACGAAGTAGAGCTAAACAGAGAGCTTTATTAATCATGTCTTGTAAGAACGAAACCATTTTTCGGTCTCTGCACACTGGCAGGAGCCCAACCCCATATTCTGTCTCATTTCCAGTACCTCTCCGTCGGAGCCATAACTAGTGGCTGAAACTTAGGCTCATACGGAGCGGAGAGGAACGGATCAGGGACGGCGGAGAAATGGCTCAAAATATAGAGGGAGGAGGGAAAAACAACCGAAAAAAAAAATAGGGAGGAGGGAGAAAAATGGCATAAAAATATAGAGGGAGGAAGTAGAAACAACCGAAATAATAATAATAATAAACAAACACGGAGGAGGGAGAAAAATGACCTAAAACTTAGGGAGCGGGTGGATATTTAAGAGCGGATGCCTGAACCGAGAATTTACGGTCAAATCCTGGGCTCCTGTCAAATCTAAATAATCGAATTTTATTTTCTTTCACCATTTCATTCCTTTCAATGATCTATTTTAGGGAAAAATACTAAAAAGTTCCAGACAATTTTATCTTAGGAGAAATTTGCAGTTTTTAAAAACCAGTTTGACAACTACCATTTTTCAGCGAAAGTATGAGGCAAATTTGAAGAGCCAGTGTGTGTTTACCGTTTGCTCTACAACAATGATGTTAAGCTCACGTAATAAACGTTTCGTGGTCTTTCCAACTATAGTATTTATTTTTGTGTAACTTCGGGAGTTATTTTTTAAATTTGGTTCAAAATAGGTATACTAAGCACCATGTACAGAACGTTGAAATATAGGCAAAGTTTGAGGTACAAAACAGGGATCTGGTACCTAAAATTTCCAAATAAAAATAATGCCGTAGGAAAGCTTCACTGTTGTTCTTTTAGTTGAGAAAGTGTCAGCCTCTAACTCGCAATGCAGCATTTTGGGGAAATAAAACTATAAGGTCACGAAATGTCCAAATTAGCATTAATTTCTTATCGGTGACATTTTTCTCGTTGAAACTCAAAACTTAAAGCCAAAACACGACTATCTTGCACTTTTAGTCGATCTCTGATGATGGAAAATTATCTTCCAGTACACATGAATAATTTCAACCATATTTGAGATAAGTGAGTCGTCGATATAGACTCCGCCAATGTAAAAATTTTACATAGATCGTCGAAAAAACAACAGCCTCTGAATGAAAAAATATAATTTAGACTAAACGATGTTGAAATGAAATTTCACCCTTTCAAGAAAGTGTGAAATATATTTTTATTTTATATTTTATAATTACAACTATTATTTCATGCCGCAAAATGTAAATATTCGAAAGACAGGATCGTGACTTGTAGCAGGTAAATTACGTTACATGTTTGCAGTGTCAACAAAGTGGTAATCGAGCCGTAGTATCCAAATTATTCCTGAATAAGCGTCATTTTCAAGTAAAACTCTTCTAATTTGCTTCTAAGTCTATATGAAGTAAGTTCTAAGCATTTCAGAGTGAAGAACAATAATTTTTGGAAACGGGCAGGCAATTATGCTAATTTTCACCATTGCAGGCGTTTATAATGTGGCTGAAATTGCTCAAATATGGTTGAAATTATTCATGTGTACTGGAAGATAATTTTCCATCATCAGAGATCGACTAAAAGTGCAAGATAGTCGTGTTTTGGCTTTAAGTTTTGAGTTTCAACGAGAAAAATGTCACCGATAAGAAATTAATGCTAATTTGGACATTTCGTGACCTTATAGTTTTATTTCCCCAAAATGCTGCATTGCGAGTTAGAGGCTGACACTTTCTCAACTAAAAGAACAACAGTGAAGCTTTCCTACGGCATTATTTTTATTTGGAAATTTTAGGTAACAGATCCCTGTTTTGTACCTCAAACTTTGCCTATATTTCAACGTTCTGTACATGGTGCTCAGTATACCTATTTTAAACCAAATTTAAAAAATAACTCCCGAAGTTACACAAAAATAAAAACTATAGTTGGAAAGACCACGAAACGTTTATTACGTGAGCTTAATATTATTGTTGTAGAGCAAACGGTAAACACACACTGGTTCTTCAAATTTGCCTCATAATTTCGCTGAAAAATGGTAGTTGTCAAACTGTTTTTTTTAAACTGCAAAATTCTCCTAAAATAAAATTATCTGGAACTTTTTAGTATTTTTCCCTAAAATAGATCATTGAAAGGAATGATATGGTGAAAGAAAATAAAATTCGATTATTTTGAGTTGACCGTCAATTCTCGGTTCTTACAGGCATCCGGCGCTCTTAAAACGCAAAAACTTTGTAGTTCTGAAAAAATTCGTTCACTCACAAAAGTCGGTTAATGACAAAAACTCGGGTTTTCGCAAAAATTCTGTATTGCTGCAGGTCCGCTCTATACGAATAAACAACACATTTTGGCTTACAGCTGTGGATTCAGCCCGCGGTATCGTGACGTATTCATTGCTACAAAAATAATCATTCAGAAACTATAATGAAGTTGTTGAAGGATTGGTAGACAATTCAAGTTAAAACTATATTTAATTCAGTATAACAACACGATTAGTTGTAAACCTTGTCAGACAAGTTGGTACCATAGACTCTTAACGACTTGTAAGAACATGGATAATTATTATCTGAGAACTAACATGTAATTGCTTTGCTAGACAAATTAAATGCTAATAAATACTATGAATGAACAAATTATGAAGCTATCTTTTCTTGTTTCATCCGTTCATTTACCTTTATACCCTTCTTCCCTTCTTTCTTCCATTCTTTCTTCATTCTTTCTTCCAATCTTTCTTCCTTCCTTTCTTCCATTCTTTCTTCCAATTTCTTCCATTCTTTCTTCATTCTTTCTTCCAATCTTTCTTCCATTCTTTCTTCCATTCTTTCTTCCAATCTTTCTTCCATTCTTTCTTCATTCTTTCTTCCATTCTTTCTTCCCTTCTTCCTTTCTTTCTTTCTTCCATTCTTTCTTTCATTCTTTCTTCCATTCTTTCTTCCAATCTTTCTTCCATTCTTTCTTCCATTCTTTCTTCATTCTTTCTTCCATTCTTTCTTCCATTCTTTCTTCATTCTTTCTTCATTCTTTCTTCCAATCTTTCTTCCATTCTTTCTTCCATTCTTTCTTCCAATCTTTCTTCCATTCTTTCTTCATTCTTTCTTCCATTCTTTCTTCCAATCTTTCTTCCATTCTTTCTTCCATTCTTTCTTCCATTCTTTCTTCCAATCTTTCTTCCAATCTTTCTTCATTCTTTCTTCCAATCTTTCTTCCAATCTTTCTTCCATTCTTTCTTCATTCTTTCTTCCAATATTTCTTCCATTCTTTCTTCATTCTTTCTTCCAATCTTTCTTCCTTCCTTTCTTCCCTTCTTCCTTTCTTTCTTTCTTCCATTCTCATTGTTTCTTTCTCTCTTTCTTAGTTTTTCTTTTTATCATTCTGTCTGATTGTATTTCATTATTCATTAGTTGTCTCAGTTTCGAAAGTGCATAGTAATAATTCACTCATTTACTCAACATTCTTTCATTCGTTCATTCATTCGGTGTTAAATTAAAAATGAAAAGAGCAAAACAGGATTTCAGCTGCCATAGTCAAAACAAACCTAACGCCGGTAGAGAGGCGAGAGGCGAGAGGCGAGAGGCGAGAGGCGAGAGGCGAGAGGCGAGAGGCGAGAGGCGAGAGGCGAGAGGCGAGAGGCGAGAGGCGAGAGGCGAGAGGCGAGAGGCGAGAGGCGAGAGGCGAGAGTTCATGTATGCCTGAAGAAGGGCAGACAACTAGTATCTGAGATTAATCAAAGTAGCTCTTTTATGAAATGTTTTATGCTGCTGTACAATTACAACGCGCGTCAAGAAAGATTTCAGTTGCTGCTCTCATTGTTTCCCATGAGTCAATGCGCTCTCACTGACATAACTGAGTTTAAAAAAGAACACTCTCTTGTAGCATAATTGCGAAAAGGGTCTTGTTTTGTTCAAAAAAAGTGATAGTTGTGTTACTATGCAACGAATAAATAAAGACTTTAGTTAATAATTCTGCAGAGAAACGAAAATGGGGATTATCATAATAATCACCACCTCCCATGATGATCTTTCTAAACGAAGCTATTGTCATGCCTCATCTTTTTGGGATATTTTCCCAAATGTTCATTTCAAATGGAAATTGGCACTAGCAGTCTGTGTTGAAAAGGCAAAGACGATTAGTTCGTGTGAGGGAAACTGGCTCAAAAATGGCTCAAAGACAAAGCTTTTCACGACTGTTTTATCTTTCTCTGCTCTTGGTATTCACATTGCCGTGTGTCACTTCTCAGGATGAAGACGACTTTGACGACGAACCAGGGTAAGTTAATTGAATTTAGATTTTCACTTCATAGACATTACCGCCATTTTTTTGTTACTTTTTTTTCGTTTTCGTCGTAAATCAAAGCAATGAATGTTCAAAACTTAATTGTTGTTTTCACAGAGCCGAGGATGCTGATAGTAACACCAACATAACGGAGAGTTCTAGCAATGCTAACGCAACGGAGAGTTCAAACAGCCCGTATGTATCCATAAGAGACTAAACCAGCAGCAGTTTTGGAATCTGTAATTGATATTGGTGTCTTCACAATATCGTCTTCTTCGAGTTGTTCTTTTTCCTTAATTTTTTATATTCGCTTTTCTCTTTTTCGTTTTTATTTTGACCATGAATTGTTCTTGTTTTAGCTTGTTTTCTATATTCTTCATAGCTTGTCAATGTAATGTTTATCTGCTGTATCCATTCTTCTTCTACCTGTACAGATACGACGAATACGAGCCTCAAGCAGTAGACGACACTGGTGATGCGAATGCAACAGCAAGTTCAGAGATGACCGTAAGAGAAGCCTTAGAAAGAGTCGAACCTCTAAACGTGGCGCAAGTCCTGGGAGACATGTTACAAAACTATGTAAAACTTGAGAGACCGTACTACCGAGGTAAGAAACGAAGCCGACAACTGAAATGCTAAGAAGGGACGACCCACACTACTCCGTTTTCGTTTGAAAACGCATCGTTTTTATATTGTTCTCTATCCTCAAGGGAATCGAAAACAATATCGGCTCATTACCAGAAACAATAGGAAAACGCAGGTTAGCGTTTTAGTGTGGTCGGGGACGAAGGCTCGAAACGTCAGTAAAGTTAACTGAGTACTCTAAATACTTGCACTCTTCATTTTTACGGTGTTATATTCATTTCACCAATGATTTTTTTTAACCATTGAATTTATCATTATACACCGACGCAGCCCATACTATAGTGTACTCGCTAGTTTCCATTGCATTTATCATTATACACCGACGCAGCCCATACTATAGTGTACTCGCTAGTTTCCATTGCATTTATCATTATACACCGACGCAGCCCATACTATAGTGTACTCGCTAGTTTCCGAATTTGATCAAAGTCAAAATCAAGAACGTTTGTTCAGAAAGTTCGCCATCTAGTTAAACGAGTGCAAGGAATACAGAAAATATCGACTGATACAGAAACGGTTTATTGCTTGCATAAGTAGATAGCTTTTCGATGCCCCGCTGTGACATTTATTTTATTCCGTTTTTCATGAGATTACTGATTTGCCGACTTTAGGCAGGCCGCCCTCCATGATCTCGGTGTAGTGTTTGGAAATCGCAGTGCCGGTTCAGTTGAGATTTCCCGAGTCAGTAACTGATCTGATCTTCTCGATCATGTGGGGCCGGTGCAATTCTCAAACGTCGGCGAAATTCAAGCAGTGAAACTAAGACATTGAATCTTTCATGAACGAAATAAAGCCGATTGTCATTTGTGTTTTGTCTGTGTTTTGTCTGTATCTTTATTTATAAAACGAGCGAACACAACCCATCAGCTGCTGAGTTATTACTCGGCGGGCTGCGTTGAAAAATGGGCTTTCTTTTTCTTATGGCCACCGAATCGCCAACAGGGTAGCAAGGCGATAGGCTTCCTTTCTTATGATCACAGCAGCAGCATCGATTCATTAATCAGCGTGGGTTCTGCATTTATCCACGTATAATATTAAGACATTTCAAATAGTGAATCGGAAACCAAGCGTAGTTTTCACAGTACGTACCTAGTGCAAGTTTAGAGATTGTTTATGAAACTGAATTTGTTGGTGGTCGGCTAGACCGATCAGGCAGAAAATCTGTGATATTTCTGGTTTAGAATGGTATCTTTTAGGGGTCAAATAACGCTTGATCCACGTACGCCCAGAATGGTCTCCTTTAGGGGTTTAATTCAAATCCCCGCCCCTTTCACATGGAAGTCCCCCGGGGTTTTAGCACATCATGATTCTTCAATTAAGCTGCTAGGTAGTACTTTGCGATCTTCATATTCAGTGTTTTTACTTGATATGAACGGCGAACGAAAAGAAGTTGAAATAAGAATTTTTAAACCAATGGACAAAATGGCGACCGTGTAAACATGCCGACATGTCAACAAATCCTTATCAGCGCGCAAAGAACTCCTGGGAAAATATCACGTGACAAATGCATTATGTGACACAGAAAAATAAGACAGTCTGCATTTTAAGACACGTGATACCACAGGTATCCCAAGTAATGATGTTATTTGTTGCATTGTAGTCAAACCAGTCGAAGTTGAAATACGTTTTGAAGTCTCTTCGATAAGCCACATTTCCGAGGAAAACATGGTTAGTAACGATTACATACAGCTTATTTGATGGTTTGACAGATAATACGCGCGGATATTTTACGAGTTGCGTAGTATTTTTCTAAGCCCGTAGGGCGAGGAAAAATACGAGCAATGAGTAAAATGTCCGCAAGTATTATCTATCAAACCATCAAATAAGGTTGTTGTTTTTTTTTTTTTTTTTTTCAAAGTTTTTTATTTCCAAATAAGGTTATACATGTGGCATTTTACACAATGTTGTATGGTATTACCTATATTTTCATTATACACAATATCACAATATCACAATTTCAATATCACAATAAACACAGTTAATTATCACAATTAATCAATTAAAGAAGAAGAAGAAGAAAACAAAAAAAACAAAGAAAACTATACTGATATATTATACTTTTTTCCTTTTTTCCTTTTTTTTTTTTTCCAACCTGCCAACCATAATAATATTTATATTATAGCCGGTCCTATTTTTTTCCATTTGCTTTTATGTTTTGATAAGATATTTTTTGTTTGGGCCATTTTATACTCAATATTTTTATTATGATTTAGAATATTTCTAAAAAGAGTAAATGAGGGTCTTTTTCCATTATCTCTAGACTTGTAAAGAAGTATTTTAAAACATATTAGAATATAATTAACAACCAAGTCGTCAACACCTAGTATAATGTTATTGAGATTACATTCTGGTAAATTTATTCCAAAGTCTTTAAAATGATTTTTCATTTCAAAGTATAGATTTTTGGATTCAACACACTCAACGAATAGGTGGTAAGTTGTTTCAGGATAGAGTGAGCAAAAAGAACAAGAGGAGTAATCCAGGATCTTGAAACGATGTAGATCACGATTAAGATATAGAATATTATTTAATAATTTGTACTGGAAATATCTGGAATAAGTATCTATAGAGGTTTTGTATATTCTATTATAGATTACTTTCCAGTCTAGAATGATATTTTGATTTACTTTTTTGTTTATTTTAGTTTGCGCAGTTGGAGGTTTGAACTTTTTTTCTATGAACCACTGATATAATTGTTTCGTCCTTATTTTACTTATTTCTATATTGTTGCTACCTAGCTTTAGAGTCCCTTTGCTTTGTCTAAGCTCTATCAGGTTTTCTTTTATTTGTTTTTTCCACATGGCTGGAAGTGCATGAATTATTCCAGCCCACCTTAAAAAATCATTATTTTGAAGTCCTCTACCTTTTGCATTTTCCCAGGTGAAGTCACCGTTTGTATCGCATAGATCTAAGATTTTGTTAATATTTAAAACGGAGAAATCTTTATAGAATACGGCGTGTCCTCCAATTTGAATGTATTTGTTGTTCCACAGGTATTGATTGTATATTATATTTGGGTCATTGCTATTGTTCTCAGATATTTCAGACCAAGTTGTCAAAACACTTTTATAGAATGCTGGAATGTTCTTAGGAATCCTTTTTCTATCAAAATTATCGTTTATTTGATGAAAACCTCCTATAGTTTTAAGATATGTTGATGGGATACTACTTACATTATTATTTTCTTCGTTCGATTGAAATAGCTTGATTGCCCATTTGACTCTATTTGCTTTTAGACATGATTGAAAGTCTGGGAGCTTTAAGCCTCCTTCTTCATAATCACCAATTAGCGTACTGTGCTTTATTTTTGGTTTTTTACCATTCCAAATAAAATCTTGTGTTGTACTTTCTATAATTTTGATGAAATCTTCTGGAACGTGGAGCACAATAAGGGGTTTATTATTCCACAATATAATTCAGTGAATTTGTTTCTTTGTTTCCTGAAGTTTTTGAGCCATTTTTGCTGTTTTTCTTGCGCGCGCGCGCGAGCTACTGTGTAATACGCTGGCATATATTGCGTGTTCTCTTGCCCTTATATGGTAAAATAACGCACGAAAGGAATAATAAAAGACCTAATTTTACGTTTTCCATATCCTATTCAAGAGTAAAGCTAAGCTGAATGTGAATTATATGACATAGATGTACCCTATCCCAGACCAAACAGCTTGAAAACCGTACCATAGACCGTACCATAGACCGTACCATATATCGTACCATAGACCGTACCATAGACCGTACCATATACCGTACCATAGACCGTACCATAGACCGTACCATAGACCGTACCATAGACCGTACCATAGACCGTACCATATACCGTACCATATACCGTACCATAGACCGTACCATAGACCGTACCATAGACCGTACCATAGACCGTACCATAGACCGTACCATATACCGTACCATATACCGTACCATATACCGTACCATATACCGTACCACAGACCGTACCATATACCGTACCATAGACCGTACCATATATATACCGTACCATATACCGTACCATATACCGTACCATAGACCGTACCATAGACCGTACCATAGACCGTACCATAGACCGTACCATAGACCGTACCATAGACCGTACCATAGACCGTACCATAGACCGTACCATAGAGCGTACCATAGACCGTACCATAGACCGTACCATAGACCGTACCATAGAGCGTACCATAGACCGTACCACATACCGTACCATATACCGTACCATATACCGTACCATAGACCGTACCACATACCGTACCATATACCGTACCACATACCGTACCATATACCGTACCATATACCGTACCATATATATACCGTACCATATACCGTACCATATACCATGCATACCATAGACCGTACCATAGACCGTACCATAGACCGTACCATAGACCGTACCACTGATACCGTACCATATATACCGCGGTACTTCCTGTGGGAGTCACATACAAAGAACCCATTGATTAATGTACTGGCTATAAAGTATAATTATGTTTTAATGGTACAAAAAGTATCTTTTTCTCAACAGGAATTTCGTGCTTCTGTGTACTTTAGCCAGACATGGCTTGACCCAAGGCTTGTACATAACGAAAACAACAGCAGGTCGTACATTATTCTTAGAGGAGACGACATCAAACAGCTTTGGTTGCCCGATACTTACATAAGCAATGCCAGATCATACTCTATTGATCCATACACGCCGACAGTCAAGATCTATGGAGACGGCTTGATTGAGTATTCTTTCAGGTTAGTAAATCATCACGATTATTTCTTATTTATGGAATCATGAGAATGATGACGATGGTGGTAGTTGTGGTGATGGTAGTAGTGGAGGTGGTGATGATGGGGTGGTGGTAATGTTGATGGTGGTAGTTGTGGTGATGGTAGTAGTGGAGGTGGTGATGATGGGGTGGTGGTAATGTTGATGGTGGGGGTTGTGATGGGGTGGTGGTGGTAGTGATGGGGTGGTGGTGAGAATGATGGTGGTAGTGGTGCTGGTGCTGGTAGTGGTGGTGATGGTGGTGGTGATGAGGGGGTAGTGGTATTATAGTGGAGCCTGCTGGTGCTGGTGCTGGTGCTGGTGCTGGTGCTGGTGCTGGTGCTGGTGCTGGTGCTGGTGCTGGTGCTGGTGCTGGTGCTGGTGCTGGTGCTGGTGCTGGTGCTGGTGCTGGTGCTGGTGCTGGTGCTGGTGCTGGTGCTGGTGCTGGTGCTGGTGGTGAGAGTGGTGCTGGTAGTGGTGGTGGAGTGGTGGTGGTAGTGAGAGTGGTGGTGGTAGTGGTGGTGATGTGATACGGTAGTGATGATGATTATATATCATGAAATGACGGTTGCGTGGGTCAAGACTGATGATGATTCCCTTGATGATTAATGATCGAATCGATTCTGCTGTTGTGATAATGTTAATTAATAATGATGATTATTCTTTCAGACTGTCCATCACATTATTATCACGCATGGATTTCCTCTACTACCCAATGGATCATCAAAAACTGCACATAGATATATACACCTGTAAGTTTGATAATTACAATAGTAATAATTACACTTCTTTTGAAATGTAAACAACAAACAATAACAGCTTTATCTATCTACCAGATCGAGCTTGTTTATAGTCGTCGCCAACGTCGCAACTACTGGCAATCGGCCCGAATTAATCGGCCCGTTGAGGGAAACAAATCGGCAAATCAAACATCAAATCAAAACTCAAATTACATTTTAATATTAGATGGCTATATTATGGCTTTAATGAAGAATATAGATTGTATTTATGCATTTGATTCTGATCTCATGCACGTAACTGTTTTGGTATGCCTGATTCAAATGGCACTGCTGTCGTTTTGAAATTTCCTGATACAGTAAAAACCCGCATAAAAGAACCCCTATTTTTCCAAGTCAGGCTGAAATGGTTCTTATATATTGGATGTCTAGTGAGAAATCAGGCTGAATAGGTTCTTAACAGGTTCTTATTTACAGGGCAAAAACAAAACAATAATTGTTTCTGATACAGTATATGTAGCCTGCGTAGCCAGGCTCTCTGGGGCAGGGAAAGGGGAAAGGGGAAAGGGGGAGGGGGAGATGGGACTGGGGACGAGGAGGGGAGCGAAGAGGGGGATTGGGGAGAAGGAAAGGGATTGAGCAAACCCTGGGTTTTTTGATAACCCGCGGCCGCCAGAGGCCGCGAATTTCTATTGGTCTAAATTGACCAAAGTGACATGTGATTAACAGTCAGACACATCCCAGACCAAGCCAATCATTTAGTATTTTATAGTGGATGCGTGAAGTCAAGAATTATTAGAGAAGTTTAATTAAAGCAAGATCAAGCCGTAAGCTTAAGGGTTCTTTTATCGGGAAAAGATGTGCTTGGAGTACTGCCACGGGGTACGTTCGGAAAAACTCGAAATTTTCAATCTTTTACCGGGCTTTTACTAGCGTTAAAACAGAGAACAGACATGGCCGTGTTGTGGCGATTTCACCATTGAAGCCAAATGAACACTCTGGGTTTAATACCTTGCTGCTGACTTGCCCAATCGGCGGAACACATTAAATTGTGCAAGTTCAAGTTGTTAATTGCTGCGGCTCAGCTGAATATCTAGTTCACAACCGTTTCAGTGGCGTGTATCGTGGTTTAGTCCTTGAACGCGACTGGTTACGGCTTTATAGATAGATAGATAGATAGATAGATAGATAGATAGATAGATAGATAGATAGATAGATAGATAGATATAGATAGATAGATAGATATAGATAGATAGATAGATAGATAGATAGATAGATAGATAGATAGATAGATAGATAGATAGATAGATAGATAGATAGATAGATAGATAGATAGATAGATAGATAGATAGATAGATAGATAGATAGATAGATAGATAGATAGATAGATAGATAGATAGATATAGATAGATAGATAGATAGATAGATAGATAGATAGATAGATAGATAGATAGATAGATAGATAGATAGATAGATAGATAGATAGATAGATAGATAGATAGATAGATAGATAGATAGATAGATAGATAGATAGATAGATAGATAGATAGATAGATATAGATAGATAGATAGATAGATAGATAGATAGATAGATAGATAGATAGATAGATAGATAGATAGATAGATAGATAGATAGATAGATAGATAGATAGATAGGGGGGGGGGGATAGGGCGGAAGATGGGGGGGGGGGGGGGGGGTGGGCCCGGGGGGGGGGGGGGGGGGGGGGGGCACTAAGGGTATTTTTGGGTAGGGGTGTGCCGCGGACACCTCAAAACCCTGACCCTATCCCAGACCTAAAATTTTGATTTTCCATACCCTATCCCAGACTAAAGCTTTAAAATGTACACCCTATCCCAGACTAAAGCTTTAAAATGTATACCCTATCCAGATTGAAAGCGTGCTAAAGGGATATGTAAATTGATAGCGACTGATAGTGGCGTTATTGCGGAAACCATACCCTATACCAGACCAAAACGTAGCCGATCCCAGCCTAAAAAGGCAAAAAACGATACCCTACCCCAGACCTGGGAGCTCAAAAACCATACCCTATCCCGCGGCACATACCCGTATAGCGTATATAGGGGAGTACCCCCCCCCCCCCCGGGATAGATAGATAGATAGATAGATAGATAGACACCTTTATAAACTCAAATAAAGTGTAAATTATTACTTCTTGACTTTAACCGACCCCAAAGAAAATTCGTTGCGTTTTAGTTTGGATTTTTGTCCAGTATTTACTATTTTTGTGGGGTTCTGCGCGTGAATTGCCCCTTGACCTTGTAATCTCTCTCATTTCCGGCGCAATTTGATTGGTTGGTGAAATTCGATCTCGCGTTGTTTAAAAGTAGGCGGTTATCAAAAAACCCAGGGCTTGCTTGCAGGCTCTCATTCCCTTCCCTTCTTTCCAATCCCCCTCCTCGTCCCCAGACCCATCTCCCCCTCCCCCTCCCCTTTCCCCTTTCCCTGCCCCAGAGAGCCTGGCTACGCAGGCTACAGTATATGTATTTCCTTACAATTTGTTTTAATTTGTGAACTATTGACCCTGAAAGGCCCGGGGGGGGGGGACTCTCCATAACAGTAGACGGGGGTGATCGTCCTATCCCTTAGGGTATAAAATTCTACCATCTGCTATCCCTTAGGGGTGTTCAAAGAGTCTGCTATCCCTTAGGGATCATGCTATCCAAAAAAAGCCGGACTTGAAGACTGGATGACAGCACTATCAACAGTCACCAGAAAAGAGATGCGCTCGATGGCGGTGTCTTAAGGACCGTAATAAAATTCAGGAAAACTGAAAATGTGTTTGTTTTATTGCTATCTCTTAGGGTTAAAAATTTCTTCGACCACACCCGATGTGCTATCTCTTAGGGGTAAATTTGCTGTTGACCACACCCAATGTGCTATCCCTTAGGGTTAAAATTGATTTTGCCGACGATCACCCCCGTCTACTGTTATGGAGAGTCCCCCCCCCCCCCCCCCCCCCCCGGGCTGAAAGGTCTAATATTCACACTAAACATTTTAAACCACCGACTGTACCTGTGTGTTCTGAGCTTTAGTCATTTTTCACATAAGAACCTGCTTCGTTTGTCAGGCTGAACTGGTTCTTATATATCGGATGCTTAATTGGCTAAATTTCAGCCTGGAGGTTCTTAATCTGCAGTTTCTTATATGCGGGTTTTTACTGTATATTTATGTTTTCTCTATTTTATACAGTAATTTATCGAAGGTCATTGGGGTCGAAGCCGTAAAACTGTTACATCTACGATTGACGGCAAATACTTTATATATAATTAACCTCGCATCAACTTTAATATTCAAGATGTACTAAAATTATTTACTATGGGCATGAATCTTCTCCGTTATGCTCTTTAATAGTACAGTACTAATATTATAAACTGGGACTGGCGTTTGATGAAACGTGATGCCGGTAAATTTATCAGAAAGTCCAGAAGGCCACTTTGAAACACAGGAAGCCAAAACACATTTTACTCGACGGGTTGCTGGACGTACTACCAGTTTTGTTGTTGTCGTATGGTGTATAACACTAGACTTTGAATGCCTTTTGCTTAGCGACCTCGCAGCATTTCACTTGCAATATGTAACCGCTAGTTTACTTCTAGTCTTGTGCTTTGTTGCAAGTGTTTTCATTTTCATTTTTGCCATTATAATAACAACAATAACAACATTCATAGCCGGCGTTTTACCGAAAGAGTTTTTTTCTGCCGGAAGTCAGATTTCGCTGAAGTGTGCTCACCTTCCGGTTACTAAAAATAGATTTAGCGCCACGATCATATCCCATGCAAACATCATTCCACGCGATTCGCTCTCTTTTGTGTTTCCACATGAACACGAGGCTAGTCAGTCCAGAACAATGGCAATTGAAACTGGACGCCATTATTGCATTCGGTCTATATATTAGTCGATGATGTCACTAGTGACTGCAGAAACCCATCAATGCATTTGCTCTTTTTTATTTTATTGCGTAGATACTTATAAATATAATCAAGTACAACTAACATGGGATCGTGGTTCGATGATCTTTCAAGAAATAGCGGCTTATGTGGTTAAGAAGATCGATAGAATCGAAGAGGTCCATTTTGACGGAAAAGGTGAGTACATATACTCCAGTCGACCCTTACTCCTTCAGGGCCGTACATAATCCAAAAGTCAAGGGGGGCAGGACGGCAGTTACACAAAATGAGTAAATAAATAGTACAGTTCTTTTAATTTTTGGTATGTTTTTCGCTTTGCTAGGGGGGCAACTGCCACCCCCCCCCCCCCCCCCCCCCCCCCCTGTGCTGTGTACGGCCCTGACCTTGCTATAGCTTGTCTCTTCCATCTTGCCCGGGTCATATATAACTCGGTAGTAATCCCCGGGTGGTACTCCCTAAAATCGTCATTTTGGTGTTTTTTTAAAGTGCCTATGAAACGAAAATGTCGATCCTTGTTTTTATTGTACATTATTGTTGTTTGGTCTTTCTCTGAACATTTGCTGTATTTAAACATCAACTTTGAGCGTGCGAACATTTTCTTTTTGCGGTAAAAATTATCATCCCGTAGCTCAATTCACTTTTTATTAACGTCATGTAAACAAGCAAATAGTACTTTCGTAGTAGCAAATAAAAACGGGTTGTTTTTTTTCGTTTCATAGGTCTTTAAGGGCTTCAAAAGCGAAGTCCTGGTTCTTTCCTGAAAACAATTTTTTAGGGGTACTGCAACAGAATGTATTCGAATCAAAGCATATAAACGGTGATACAGTTTTACTGAGCGTGCAGAACATTTTTGGTCAGTACGAGCTATAAGTTCGTAGGCATAGCTCCCTCTCGTCATTCATTAATCAGGGGTCCTCGCTCGATTCATGACTAATAACAGTTCGTTCAAAGTTATACAACTAATTTATTTTTAAAAGACGTTTTCTTTCTTTACAGAGGAGTACAGTTTCCTTTCCTTCCGCCTCACTGTAAGGCGACGTCTTCGTTACTTTCTGTTACAATTCTTCTTCCCTTGCATTTTGTGTGCGTTTGTGTCGTGCCTTCCCTTCTGGATGGATCGCTACGAGATCGGTGAACGCTTGGCACTTGGTATTACCACATTATTGACTGAAGTATTCCTGTCACAGTACATCAACAGCTCGATGCCTCGTGTCAGCTACATCAAAGCTGCTGATGAGTATCTCCTCGCTACTTTCATCTTCATCTTTGCTGCTCTACTTGAAAGTGTGGTAGTTTATAACTACCGTCCCGACGTTTTGGCAAGAAAGGAAGAGGAAAAGAAGAAGAAAAAGAAGAGCACAGCTTTCGTAAGGGTAATTGCATCGACTGTTGTTTTTTGTAGAAGAAAAAATGATTGTTGATCGAGTTATCAAGAAATAATAATAATAATAATAATACTTAATCTTTAAGGAGGAAGCGCCCATCACATAACGTGGTTTTCAGGGAGGTCCTCAATAAGAAAGAAATCACCATCATCATCATCACAACCACCATCATCATCATCACCATGTATCTTCATTATCACCACCACCATCATCATCATCACCATGTATCTTCATTATCGCCACCACCATCATCGTCATCACCGTGTATCTTCATCGCCACCACCACCATCATCATCATCACCATGTATCTTCATTATCGCCACCACCATCATCATCATCACCATGTATCTTCATTATCGCCACCACCACCATCATCATCATCACCATGTATCTTCATTATCGCCACCACCATCATCATCATCACCATGTATCTTCATTATCACCACCACCACAGGTCATCATCACCATGTATCTTCATTATCACCACCACCATCATCATCATCACCATGTATCTTCATTATCACCACCACCATCATCATCATCACCATGTATCTTCATTATCGCCACCACCATCATCGTCATCACCGTGTATCTTCATCACCACCACCATCATCATCATCACCATGTATCTTCATTATCGCCACCACCACCATCATCATCACCATGTATCTTCATTATCGCCACCACCATCATCATCATCACCATGTATCTTCATTATCACCACCACCACCATCATCATCACCATGTATCTTCATTATCGCCACCACCATCATCATCATCACCATGTATCTTCATTATCACCACCACCACCATCATCATATCATCACCATGTATCTTCATTATCACCACCACCATCATCATCATCACCATGTATCTTCATTATCGCCACCACCATCATCTGATCAGGTTTCTTCATCTATCGCCACCACCATAGTGTCATCACCATGTATCTTTATTATCGCCACCACCACATCATCATCACCATGTATTTGGTTTCAGGACAACCACCATTGCCATGACTGCAGGGTAACGCCATTTGAAGAATCCACCACCATGAAGTCATCACCATGAATCTTTACATCGAAAGTAACAACAGCGAAAACCATCACAATAAAGAACCAGAGCCCAAGCAAACCCACCACCAGCAACGACGACGAGAAGACTGACGGAAGGGATAAATCGATTCTCATCGACAAGCTTATCGCCACCACCTTCTATTCCCCCTAATGTGTTCTTCATCGCTTTTCAGGGTTACTACTTCGGCAGCTATTGTCCAGACTTCTATCAGGCATACATCACCGCCATCATCATCATCACCATGTAAAAGCTTTATGACAATAAGATGAACCCCTCATCCCATGTCACAATGCTTGATCCATGTTCAAACCAGATAGCTTATGTTAGCCTGAGAAAAGGCCCTATAGGGAATGGGAGATGATCTCGAGGGCCGAAGATCCCTCTCCTCCCTCCTTCTCCCATCCCTTTCCCATCCCATATCTGGTCTAGTCCCGTGATGTTTAAAAAACACTCCTTATTTGGTTTCAGGACAATCTAGGTTGCCATGACTGCAGGGTCCCGCCATCCCAATGAATCCCAATTTTTACAGCCAACAGCGAAAACCAAGACAATCCCAGCAAACCCGGACAGAAGCGATCCGACGATCCCATCCGATTCTCATCGACAAGCTTTCCCCGCCTTCTATCCCCCTAATGTTTCCCATCCCAGGGTTACTATCCGGCAGCCCATCCCATCCCTTCTATCAGGCATCCAAGTAACGTCCCCTCCCATACCAAAATCCCACCCATCCCATCCCATCCCATCCCATCCCTCCCAATGCTTGATCCATGTTCAAACCATCCCATCCTTCCCATCCCCTGAGAAAAGGCCCTATAGGGAATCCCAGATGAGCTCATCCCATCCCATCCCATCCCCTCCCATCCCATCCCATCCCCCATCCCATCCCATCCCATCCCATCCCATCCCATCCCATCCCATCCCATCCCATCCCATCCCATCCCATCCCATCCCATCCCATCCCATCCCATCCCATCCCATCCCATCCCATCCCATACCATCCCATCCCATCCCATCTCATCCCATCCCTTCCCATCCCCCATCCATCTCATCCCATCCCATCCCATCCCATCCCATCCCATCCCATCCCATCCCATCCCATCCCATCCCATCCCATCCCATCCCATCCCATCCCATCCCATCCCATCCCATCCCATCCCATCCCATCCCTTCCCATCCCATCCCATCACATCCCATCCCTTCATCCCATCCCATCCCATCCCATCCCATCCCATCCCATCCCATCCCATCCCATCCCATCCCATCCCATCCCATCCCATCCCATCCCATCCCATCCCATCCCATCCCTTCCCCCTCCCATCCCTTCCCATCCCTTCCCATCCCATCCCATCCCTTCCCATCCCTTCCCATCCCCCTTCCCATCCCTTCCCATCCCTTCCCATCCCTTCCCATCCCATCCCATCCCTTCCCATCCCTTCACATCCCATCCCTTCACATCCCATCCCTTCACATCCCATCCCTTCACATCCCATCCCTTCCCATCCCATCCCATCCCATCTCTTCTCATCCCTTCCCTTCCCATCCCCATCCCATCCCTTCCCATCCCATCTCTTCTCATCCCTTCCCTTCCCATCTCATCCCATCCCATCCCTTCCCATCCCTTCTCATCCCTTCCCATCCCTTCCCATCCCATCCCATCCCATCCCATCCCATCCCATCCCATCCCTTCACATCCCATCCCTTCACATCCCATCCCTTCACATCCCTTCCCAATACTTTGAAAGTATCGTGTATATACAAGTTTCCCGTGACATTTGTAGAGATTGTACCGACTACGTAGCTATAAAGCTAGACTCGGAAAAATGTAGACTTTAATTTCCGAGTCTTTATGCACGTATAGATGATATATGGGAGTACCCTCTTGCCCTGGCCAGATTTGTGCCGTGCAATACAATACGGAGTCACGGTTACGGTACGATTCAACCAATCACATCACGCAAAATCATTGCTCAACCAATCAGAATGCTTGGACACGGCACGGTCACGGCACAGCACGAACCGTATACCGTAACTACTACCCACTCAGTACAAAAATGACTCTATTGAAGGAATGGTCAACGCTCAGCGTGCGTCCATCGAGTTATGGATGCACCGGGAGGCTGCTAAGCACGAGAGAAGCGTAAGAGTCGCACGAGGCGTAGCCGAGTGCGACTCTAGCTTCTCTCGTGCTTAGCAGCCTCCCGCGTGCATCCATAACTCGATGGACGCACAGCATGCGCTGTAGAACCCAGTTGGCGATTTGAGGTCAAAGAAGACGACGACGAACGGACTGCATTTTTAGAGTCGGGCCTTCACAGGAAGCCCGACTAATTATCATCGTGTTGATAAAGCTGTTTATATAAAAGTTATTGTATCTTGTATTGTACAGCAACAAATACAATTATTATGTACCAAGTGTCAAAGTTAATTTCTTGGCTTCTCATTGGACGAGACGGAATCACGTCTGTTTCCCGGCTGTTTCCCGGCAACAGCTCTGAGCTGCGGGCAACAAATGTTGTGGACCGGTAATAACAAAACCGGAAGTTACTTCATCGGAAAAGTAAACTATTTGTATTCGAAAGTTGAAAAATGAAAACTTTTATCTCCTCTCTTGTTTTGTGTTCTTTGACACTTGGTATCACATAATACAACACTTATTTACTGGGACCTCGGGAAACAGTATGTTTTGTGGTCCCTTGATCGACAGGCTACGTCTCGGGAAACATTAGCGGTCTTGCGACCACAAAACATACTGTTCCCCTCGGTCCCAGTAAATAAGTGTTAGTTATTGGTATGTTTGTAGTTAATCAAGTCGTGGCTAAACTATAGAAATAAAGTACTACAAAAACTTGTCTGATTAATACATGTGACTTTGTAATGACTTATAACTGGAAAGTTCGATAGATAACAAATTACTAGAGAGTTACAAAGCAAGAACAAGAACTGCTGCCACAAGAAGACATATCAACCAGACCTTACAGTCAACATACGATGAAACATTGAACAGTGACTCGAACCAATCATAAGAAAGGACCAAAGGACCTTCTGTAGTCGGTAATTCTTTAAGATCAAGTTCAAACGGTGCATTTGCTCTTAGAAGCATTTCATTACACAGATCAGTTTTACACCAACTAATACAAATTGTTCCGTAACATCCTGCGGGATGAGTCCAGTCCCGTCCGCATCCAAGTTTTATGTTTAGCTTGTCGTACTCGAAGAAACATCCTGTTTGATATGATTTGCATTCTTCGGGTGATGCTGCTAGGCACGCCCTTGCACTTCGATGCTCATGTGGGGGACATTTGTGACACTGTAGACCACTTCCTAGTGAACGAATAACGAATGCATTGAACTAAATATAGCATTTTATAGTTTGTATTTGTATGTATATATAGATTTATAACCAATTTACAGGGGGGGTTAACTTAATATGGGGATTCAGTTCCCCCCTGTTGACACCCTTTTTGTGAACATTGTCATCTTACAAATAAAGTTGTTATAAATAAATAAATGCATGAGTTTCCTAGTAATCAGTCACTGCAAATACCTTTCTCAAGAGTTAGGAAGAGAATCGTTAAAACAGCAAGAAACCATTTCATTTCTGACTACTAGTTTTATATATTAATAAAGTTTGAACATTTTCACTACAATTGTTACGTCATAATACGGCGAAGGGACTGGGCATGCGCAGCTACACATTGTGATGACGGAGATACAGCGCGCGCAAAGCCTCCAAGATTGATTGCATTTGATTGATTGATTGATCTGCTGCTATGGACTATTAATATTGGGCTCCCTGTGCCGAGTGCTGACCCATCATGCATGGCGAAGGCCGTCGAGGCGAATTATAATGATCATAATTATTTCACAAAAATAACATTTCTCAAAATGATAAAAAAGAAAGAAAAAGAAAAAGAAAAATAAGAAGAGAAAAGAAAAAGAAAAAAAAGGAAAAAAAAAAGACTCCGACGGGGCTCGAACTCGTGGCCACTGGATCCACACTATTGGTCCTGATCGTCCCTCCCCTCCCATATCAATGAAACGAAAGCAAATTCATAATTTGAAAATATAGAAATAAAATAGAAAATGGGACGATACTCCCGAGACATTCTAAGAAGCTGAGACATCGAATCGATTTACGTAGAGGGTGAAGATTTCCTCAAGGTACTTAAGGCCTGGTTCAAGCCTTAAATAGCAGAAAAACGAAAAAAAATAATGTCTCATCTTTTGACTATACATCACAAAACTTGGCACGCTTGAGAGTTTTATATCCTCTACTCATTTAAGAACAAAACAGCGTCGTGGTTAACCACTGGATTTTGAAAACAAAATACACAAATATTGTGTCACGTGATCGTCCCTAACCCTCGTTTAGAAAACCTGTCCCCGCTATCAAGGAAATATTCGAAAGCACGTGACCATTCATAATTTAGAAAAGATATAGAAACGCTATCTTGTTTAATAGTTATCCTTAACGCTATTACGTAAAATGGCGACGATTCTATATTTTCCCCATAAGAGACATTGACTAAGAAGCCCAAATGTCTCAAATCTTGTACATCCTTATGAATCGATTAAGTAAATAGAGCAGGTGAAATGATTTTCGCCTTTTTGCCCCTTAAGCCGGCCCCGCCCGCGCTATCCTGGTGCTACATAAAACTAGGTCCTAACCAAAAGGCCAGTGAGGGAGAGTATAGCCGGCCCCTCCTAAGCCATAACTTCAGATAAACCCTATTAGACCATTGCTCCATCTAGTCACTCACATTATATTTAGGTGTGATTTTTTGTAGTCTATCCGCGGCGAAGTTCATTGATATGCTAATGTATGGTCTAACCTCCTTGGGGACATCACTAGGAGTCTACGGACTCGGTGGCTTTGGTTCAAAAGGCCGTAAATCAGCAGAAAATCACTCCACAACGAATTTTTCAATGGATACCATTTGTCCAATAAATATCCAACACATCCAGCCCGAACATGGCCCTATCCCGTCACTTCTTCCTGTCGAGATTCGCAAATATGTACGTCCAATCTGAAAAGTTCATCCGTGGACGGATCAGCTTCGCTACGGGTCAACCGTCATTTTACCAATCATAACTCTATGGGGGAGGGGTAAGCACAAGTTTGTCAACTGCCATATAGCTATAATTTCAAACTATAAAACGCGTCTTTCCTGGAAAACATTTTCAATTTCATCCATAATCACTGTATTTTGAATATCCATTTTCAAAATCGATACAAATAAGCTAAACTTTGTTGTTTTTTCCCCTGCGTTCGTCAAAAGTTTGTCTTGTACCCTCCCCCACAGAGTTATGATTGGTAAAATGACGGTTGACCCGTAGCGAAGCTGATCCGTCCACGGATGAACTTTTCAGATTGGACGTACATATTTGCGAATCTCGACAGGAAGAAGTGACGGGATAGGGCCATGTTCGGGCTGGATGTGTTGGATATTTATTGGACAAATGGTATCCAGTGAAAAATTCGTTGTGGAATGATTTTCTGCTGATTTACGGCCTTTGAACCAAAGCCACCGAATCCGTAGACTCCTACCTTGACTTCGTCTTTAGAGATGGGATTAAAATCACCTAAAAACACCACCAAATCACCAGAAAACATTCGAATATACAATAAAACACGAATACACAGGTAAACAAAGACAAATATTGCCATTTATTTCGAAAATTTTACGATTAAATTTCACATACATTCTCTGTATTCTCTGTCAACAAGAGCTTGGGTACCCTGCGAGCAGAGTCTTCTTTTAACCCCCTCCCCGAAAGAGAGAAGGAAGAAGACTGCCGAAGTCGTGTACGTTCTTATTTGAGCATGCGTGACGGTTGCTTAGAGACAAATGCATTTCCACGCCCACTCGGATTCAAATATTGTTTCCGGTTCCGGACTTCTAACGGTTTAGCGAGTTGATAAACATGTCAGTGGGCAAAGAAACAAAGGTATCCCTACCAGTAATAAATTATAGTATGTGCTTGCTTGATGTTGATGTGTCGTGAACGATTTGGAAGGGAAAAGCTTGTCAAAAACGTTTGTAATATAACATAACGAACTCTAGCCGCCATTATACTATGATTGTGGGCGCAGATTTGGCCATCGGTTTAATACGTTAATTCAACCGTGCGCATTAAAAACCAGTTTAAACCGGAATCAAACCTGAAATCAAGGAAGATGCGCTACCTATCCCACTAATGCTTTGCGAGCGCGCTTTAGGGCGAACTGATTACTCGATGATCAAAACAGAGTCGAGGCGGATTTGATACTCATGTTTGTTTGGAGTTTTCGAAATCGATCCAAATAAGCTAAACTTTGTTGTTTTTTCCCCTGCGTTCGTCAAAAGTTTGTCTTGTACCCTCCCCCACAGAGTTATGATTGGTAAAATGCTTAAGTAGGATCTACACGACTTCGGCAGAGTCTTCTTCCTTCTCTCTCTCGGGGAGGAGGATAAAAGCGGGATAAAAGAAGACTCTGTTCGCAGGGTAGAGCTTGGGCTACCTGTGGGGACATCACTTGAATGGTATCAAAACAAAAGCAGTAATGAACACTCACAATACGGTCAGTCAAATTCTCGAAATATGGAGATCATTGTATTGTTTTGACTCCTGTTTTTCTGATACAATCTGTAAATAAACAAATAAATCAATTATTAAGAGATTTTCAAAAATACATTTATCTAGGTACCGGGCTACCTGTGGCGTTTTCTGAAGGCTGTCGAAACAGAACTGAAAGCCGTTCCAGCCGGCGTGTTTTTTATTGAAACTTTTACAGGATTGAGAAATTCGACTTAACAAGACAAAACAAGAAAACGCTGCATTTAAAAACACAAAATTGAATACTCGGCAGTACGTAATCTATAGGCATAATTTGTATTTGAATAGCGTTGTGAACTTCGTTGGACGGACAGACAGAAGGAGAGAGAGAAACATGCAAACAAGTGTAAACTCCAACATAAACTACATCACGAATATTTTGTCTGTCTGTCCTTGAATGCCGAAGTCTCAATGGCGACTGACAAGTTAACTTGCTTTTCAACTTCTCTATATTTCTAGGAGTATAAAGTTCAGCCCTTTTGACTGTCAGGATCAGGTAGTCGTAAATATGGCTCTTGACTTATCGCCGTCACTAAGAAGCTTCAAAATATACAGTTAACTAGTTAATGACAGGAAGACTTCAAGTACACTTTACTTGGTCTTGGACGAACCTATCCAATGAGCCGTTCTCAACGTTATATAGAATTAGGCCCAATACTTACGAAGTATTCCCGACCGACCTTGACTCCACCAGGAAAAAAACACTTGAGATAGAGAGTTATGTTATTGAGTGTACATCCGGGCTGCATACGTAAACGTCGTTGCAAAGCCAATATAACCAAGTATCTAGCTTTAGATAGTGCATGTTGTATACTAAAATAGCTTTGTTATTGAGCTAACAAAGAACGCGGATTAATTATAAACAGTATTTATTTATACACAGGTCAATAAAGCAATTCAGACACTTATCTACTCCTACGTTATCACATCATTTACAGAAATAAAGTATTTATGTACGGTAAAATCCTGGATGTAAAAGTTGGTCTTACACTATCCATAAGAGGATGGTAAGGACCTTACATCCGGCTGAGTATCTTGTTGCTTAGAAATGATCAGGGATAAGAGTACATTAACAATTCAATGTACACGCCTCTCCAATCGGCTCGGTACCGGCTCCCAAACACGCGTACGCTAAGCAGGGCAGGGGGGGGGGGGGATAAAAAGGCAGGGGGGGTACGTTGTTTTAGGAATCGAAATGGGGGAGGGGGTTATGACACATACGACAGGCGCCTTAGGAGGGGTGTAAAACTACTGACTAGAATGACAGGTTTTTTTTACTGTTTGAGAAGGAAGGGTTGGAAAACATTTTGAGCAACTTTGCCAAATCTTCCCCTCCCCTACCGTAATAAATAAACTAACACTCCCCTCATGGCATGAAAGTCGAAACAAGAGCACGAACAATCAACAAAGCCACGTATCAATTAATAAACCGTGTACTGCACTGAATAACTGTAGCAATTACTGTTTTCAATGTGAATAAACTGAAACTGAAACTGAAGCATTCTCAGTCACCGACGGTCGAACTCAGATGGATGTCCAATAAACCGTATTATTATTATTATTATGTGCCGAAAACCGGCCCAGTCATCAGTTAATCTCATAATTGTTCGTGAAACTGCCGGTAAAATAGAAAATCGTGTGTTTAGAGTCGTGCAGGATCTTCTTGTGACAAGAAATTTGTTTATGGATTACATTTCTACCCTTCTATCGCTTATCATCAAATTAAAATTATCTTTATTCCGGAAGAAGACTGACTGAATCAGCGCGGCGCCATGTTGATGACGTCATAATTGCGGAAGCGAAAAGCCAGAAATAATTGCAGAATAATTTATTTGTCGGATTGACACGGAGGAAACCTGGATGCAGAAATTAGAAGAATATAATAATGTAGGATGTTGTTAAATCTCAACAAACCAGCAGGAACTAAATAATATAATTATCAGTAATACACGCAATATTATCAAATCTATTATAATAATTATAGTGACTACATATGTTTGAAGAACAACTTGATAGAATGGAAAGTTCAAAATACCAATTCGTGTGTGTATATATATTGTACTTTGAAACCGTGCATACAAATGATCGCCATAAATTGAATATCCAATTATAGGGTTATTTACCACGCTATATTTTGAGCATTCGGCTGATTGGATTGAAACTTGCTGTGAAACTTAGTGATACCAATATATTCATAATTATGTTGTAATATGAACCACGATATTAATTGCACGCAACATAGCCGGTCGAATAAGCTGGATGTCACATCACATCGTATACATAATCATTCAACAACTACGCTAATAGAAGACGCCAAAACTGCATGCCAATTCAATGAAATTTAATTTCGCAGCCAACATACCCCGGCAATCAACCAAACCAGTGCGACAAGGCGCGACACAATCTCGTTAAATCAATGTTTGTTACGATCTTTTCGTTTACATTACAGGAGATTTTTGACATCACGATGAGTAACGAAACCAAACTGGCGGTAGGTGGACGAATTCATCCTATCCGGCTTAGCATGTCCTAGAGTCTTTTCGCAGCTTCGTGCAAGCCTACAGTATGATCCATACATGCACTAGCCTTCGTAGCAAGCGGTTTTTTTGGCCCGCGCGAAAGTTGGGGCGAGAACAAAAAATGAAAAATCTTCCGCGCGGCCTAAAAAAACGCTTGAAACATGCACGCGATATTTTCTTTTTTCAAAACTTTTTCCCTCCGAGAAAGACAACGCCTTCTCGTCGCGCTATCACCATGGTATACGCCCTGATACAATGAGCTAGCGTGATGGAATATTGTACTAAATAAAACCGCGGGTTTTTTTCACAGCCTTTTTTTATTTTCTCAACATTGTTTACTTACTTCGATTCAAGCCCGCTTAATTTACCTGGTCTTGGATAAGGCTGTTATGACTACTCTACAATTATAAGACTCAACTCCTTAGTAGTGTGTCGTGCGTGGTTGGACCGAGTAAAAATCATGAAACACCAAACATTTGGTGATAATGGCTCAGTCCTAAAGCTTTACTGAATACTTCTGTTGGTATTTTTAGTCTTTGGTATCTGATTAAGACCATTTACAATAGAGTGTAGCCAAGTTGTCTTGTGATCTGTAAAGATATTTACTGTACGTTGATTATGAGTCACTGGAGTCCCTGATGACAGTGAATGTTTTGCATCGTTGTTCCATTTAAGCAATTTATGATCGGATGTTTTGCGCAAGAGACAAATGTAGTGAGGAGAAATCGCCAACGGCAGAATCATAATGTGAGTCGGAACTTATTGCTCTATCAAGTTTATGAATCTGACGGGGAGAATTAACATCGAATTGGAGCGACAAAAAGAGAGATCATTGTTCATATGTTTTACATTCAAATCTCAAATCATAAGACAGAATTTAAGCCCAAACAAAACAAGTGCGTGCAGTTTCGAAGAAAAAAAATCGGGAAAGGAAAGCTTAAAGGATTGTCCTCGTGGATTATGAACTCTATGATCCGTGCATCGCGCGAAAAAGGGCGAATATGAAAACAATAACTGGCTTTCGAAATCTCCTTAAAGAATTCCACCTTCGATTCGATTGAAATTGAATCGTTTTAAAAGTCAGGTTAAGATACAAAAGCATGAAAGATATCGTGCTTTTAAAACACTCACTTTTCGTATATTAAATTCCTAGTCATCTTGGTTTGACGTATTTTCTATGTTATCTCAGCATGTGGTGAGATATAATAAGTTTATAACTTAAATTTCATAAAGTATTGAACAAAAACAATCACTAGAAAATCGGTATTTTCAAAATACAAAAATATCAAGCAGAGATTCAAATGATCCGATTGATGATTTTCGTGTCTTGGCGTGCTTTGCATGGTACTAGGCGTGCTTAACTACACTGCCACAAACATGGCGGACCGACGATATATTGGTCCAGGTGGACTATCTATCCCCTTAGTTCAAGTGCATCAGTTTGTAATCTTTCGCAATGGACGTGGGAATTTACACAAAGTGCATGGCTCGTTTATTTATACCAGACACCTTGTCTTAGTATTACTTGCTTAGTTCCATTCCTCTACCTGATGTGTTGGGCTGAAGGGGTTTCGTCCATGTTGGTCCAGTATTGCATGTCGGTGTGTGTGTGTGTGTGCTGTCGTGCAGTGCGTCTACACTAAGACAACGACGGATTACTCATATAAACAAACTAGTCCCTTTTATTTAGTTTTAATCACAATTCAAGGATTTAATTGTCATAACTATGGACACATGCTATGCTACTAATGAAACTTATATTGGTAGCCTAACTTAGAGATCTAATTACCTATAGCTATATAGTACGTTCTTTCAAATTACAGTACCAGAAATGGTACCCTGCTAGACTCTGGGTAGGGTACATAAATGATGGCACTGTCAGAGACTCTCTGTCAAGCAGGGTACAGAAATGGTACCCCGCTATAGACTTTCTGTCAAGCAGGGTACAGAAATGGTACCCCGCTATAGACTTTCTGTCAAGCAGGGTACAGAAATGGTACCCCGCTATAGACTCGCCAAGCAGGGTACAGAAATGGTACCCCGCTATAGACTCTACGCCAAGCAGGGTACAGAAATGGTTGGCTGTACTAAATATATGACTATGTTTACCACTAATTTCTAGCACGTCTAGATATATATAGAAAACATTAAACATTTTTAAGCATACATCCTTTCTTATCGTTGAATACGTTTTTACCTTAGTCCAGTGAATCTAGAGATTAAGATGACTGAAATACTTCGGTAATTATCTATGTCAATAACTCTGATATTTTTTAGATTTCGTCTAAAAGTGCCTCGTTTATCGAGTCAGTAGAGGCTAGTATCACGACATGATTTTATCTGTTGGTTTTGTATTTGTATTTGTCCATAAGAACACTCCTGGACTATCGACTTACTCTTCAAATTATGAGTGACACTTTTCTCAAAACTTAGGAAAAGTAATAATCCAGTCACAACGATGTTGCTAATTTCTAAATTCAATATTAAACAAAAGAGGATGACTAATAAAAGAAATGATTCCATGCACGGCCCTAAGACACCGCAAGTGCCTCAGACAAAGCTAGTTTAAATTAAATGTTTGTGCGTGAAATATTGGCGTCGACGAGGGTATCTTCTTTGTATTTTAAATCTTCAGTTGTGCATTTGTGGTCTTGATCTAGAACAGGTGAAACCAAGGACAAAGGAACAGACCTCTTCAACTTTATCAAATTTCCTTTCCCCCGTTGCGTCCAAAAGATTGAGAGTAATTTTGCCAGCAATCAGATAATGCGGAACAGCCAAAATACAATAAACCGGTTAGAAAGTCGCCCACACTTGGTCAGGAAGACAACTGTTAGTTTTACCCTAACGAGAACGCCACTGAGCCAGATTGATGGCTCAGTGAAGTGACAGAGCGTGAACTATACGATGACTGTACTGTTTATAGAATAACAAGTAGCTGACTGTCACCTGTTCTGGGATTAAAGAAGGAAGCTCGAGTATAAACAAGTTACGTACAAAATAAAGCACAAATTAAATTAAAACTGACTCAAAAAACGCACGAAGAAAAAAAAGGGGAAAGTGAAATGGAAAGTGAAACGAAACGAAATTGAGGGAAGAATCGAAAGACTGTAAAATGGGCAAAGGTCGACCCATTAAAGCCGTTTGCCTGTTTCTTTTCAGACCCATTATTGCCTGCGAAGCACTAAGACAATTATTTCCTTTCCGAAATAAGCTCTGAAACGTAACTAGACTAGTACTGTTTTGTAAACATTGAATCAAATTGCAATAATATTAACAATGCATTCATGGTGTTCATTTAGATCCTGGTGTCTTCCAAGATCTGTGTGCCATCATCGTCAATGTCTATCTCTTCTGATTTTCTGGTTGTTTGATCACTTCTCATGATAATAATACAATCGCCACTAGGTGGTTTTGCACCATTGTCATTGGGCTTTCTCAGGGTAGATTTGTGGGTAGATCGTGACTTATTGTAACTACTTTGGTAGGCCATGAACCTTCTAGTACGTTTGCTGCAACAAACCAGCATCATTAGATATCTCTTGTACTCTTTGCGAAACTGGTGTGTAAGAATACCATAGACCAAGGGGTTCAGGCAGCTGTGAATATACAGCAATATAGAGGAATACACCAAGACAGTTTTCAACTGCTTTTGGCTTTCGGCATTGCCAAAATAAAACAAGAATCCCACTATCTCGTGAGGCAACATGCAGACCGCAAACAGAATAACAATAACAGCGACAGTTTTGATTATCTGTATGTTTTCTCTTCTTGTCGAATGTGAAACTGTCCGTCCGTACTTGTCTAATAGCGTACCAGGGATTTTACGATGGCGCAAACAGCGGACAATCTGCACATAAGCCACGGTGATAATGCAAAGTGGAATTAAATACTGAAACAGGAACATCACAACTGTAAATGCCTTTTGGCTTGAGGGGCTCCATTTCTCTTGACAATCATCGCCATTTTTTGTTAGGTCCGTCGTGATCATTAGAGGTAGAACGGGCACTAGTGCAAGTAACCATATGCAACCTGCCCAGATACTTGCCTGTTTGGTGGTAAAGTTGGCTTTTAGAGGTCTAAGTACACCATTGCACCTGTGACCGGCCATAGAAGTCAGCGTAAAGACACTAGCTAAGAACGTGACGGTCATCATGGGCCAAACGAATTTACAATAAAACAGAGAATACTGGAACGAGCCGGTATATGAGTACGAATTGACGGTAAGACTGAGAATAAGAAACGTTAGATCACAGATTGATAGATTCATTATGAAGATATCACTAGCCGTACGCGCTCCTGTTTTCCCAATCACAACCAAGAGGACTAAGCCATGTCCTACAAGCCCCAACACGAGGGCTACAATAAAGACAACTACTGTGACGGTCCCTTCCACGTCATTTGCGTCGTTTGTGTTGTTCATTCTGAATTCCGTCCGCAATCAGAGGTTTCTTTTTCACCTACAGTGATAACAAAAAAGTCTACTTTAACTGCTTCTCAGATTTCTCCTTCCGCTATCGTTTTGGGATGTATTTTCTTTCAATCTTTGTCTAGCAACTTGTTCTCAAGTTCGACAGCTTTTCGAGCTATAGAATATTAATAACTAATGGCCATCGTTGGGAACACCTCTTTCAATAGCCTGTACCGCAGCAGTTCCAGTGTATCGGTGACGTATCGCTTATATATGCAAACTTGGCCCACGATTAATCGTTATTTCTCGGTGTTTCTAGTGAATAAAGTGCTGTTCAGATAGTGCCCTCTCACCATTGCCTGACAATGTCGCTGCGTCAAACACGAAAGGAATAGTGACGTGAATTAATTGAGGGACGACGAGGTCGTGAAAACGCGAGATTGTTTACTTGAAGTGCTCGGGATTGCCACTGGATTGGCTTTTTGTTGAAATGCCGCTCATGCGTCAAACGATTATCACGTGCTTATTTAACCAATCAACACAGAGCATGTACACATCTTGACATATAAATGGCTTGTGAGAGCTGTCAGCAAGCAGCCCCACTTCGTTTTGTCTGTTTTTTTCCTTTCTTTTAGAGAGATTTCAACAATTAAAAGATTAACTGCTTCCGGTTATTTTTGGTGCAAGAAGATTCTGCGTGGCCTCCAGGCGAGGGTAAAGCTAAGCTATTAAATGAAACAATTTAATTCCACAATCGACATCTTTTCTCGGCCGTTCTTTAAAGAACAAAACATGGCAGTTGGTCTATCTGCTTGTTACCGGCATTTCTAGAGGTTGCTAAATCATTTTAACGCTCTTAAACCAGGCGACAAGGGACGCGGCGGGAGATCTCTGCTATTACAGCATTCATATAGTAAGTGCACAAGGCGTGTATAATAATATGCAAACTTACTGTGCGGGATATCGTAGTCTTAAAGACTTTATTAACGAATAGAAAACCATGTTAACAACAGGTAGGCGTTGTCGGTCTTGCGCAGCATCATAATCAACCTTATACCCAGTATATATTCCCAGCAGTTATTTGATTGGATGGCATTAAAAGGCTATAATGACGCTCAGTTGGTAGGTGTTTGTTATGTGTTTGGAATCCCACCAACTGTGCTTTTAACTCGGTTTAATTTTCATTTAAATTACTACAAATCTAATTCCTTTGAAAGTGACAGATCCACTTTATTGTTTTAAACCTCAGTTTAGATTGAATAACTGTGAGAAACTTGGTTCACATTACATCCTCGATTTTTTGTATAGCTAAGACCTAGACAGCCGGTAAAACCACAGGCCAAACACGATAATATAAAAAAAAATCCACACCACAAAAAAAAAAAACACAAATAGAAATCATTTTCACAAATAAATGGTATTTAAGATGGATGAGTGTAAAAGCCTAATAATTCATACTGAGCATGGTGCACATGATATCCTTTCATCCTGTGTACCAAACGTTTTAAGCTTTATCTCCTACACGTGCACGAACCTACATTCATTAGTACCGGTAAAAATGCCCAATAAATCGGTCAAGAAATAGTGGGAAAAAGTAGTCACAATGTCAGTTTCTTAAGGATATTTTTGGCTCCCTGATTATTGTGAAGTTTCGAATATATTTCCCAAAAAACTGAAGGTTTTTAATGTAATCAACATAGGAACACAAGACAAAGGATTTCCTCTGAAATATTAATATCTAAGAGGCGGCTTTCTCGTCCCGGTTAAAAGTTCCACTTTACGTCGGTCATGTCGAGAACAACTCGCTGATTTCACGGGGACAACTGTTCTTGGTATTTTGATGTCTTGAGTTTCCTCAGGCAAATTCGGAAGAAGTTCGAGGGAAGACTTAGCGCAGATCAATCAAGTTCT
Source organism: Actinostola sp. cb2023 (assembly GCA_033675265.1). Taxonomy (NCBI): domain Eukaryota; kingdom Metazoa; phylum Cnidaria; class Anthozoa; order Actiniaria; family Actinostolidae; genus Actinostola; species Actinostola sp. cb2023. Next base: position 239,239 of record JAUJYZ010000989.1, on the reverse strand, counting down.
GAGTAGCAAAACACGCTGTAACCCTGTAGTCATAGCAACCATCTCCATGACAACATATAGTTATATTTACACTAAGTTAATTAAGTCCATGTTTTGGCTTTTTCGAGATTCCGCATGAAGACTGGCAACTGAACTCCTTACGGTAGAGATGTTGGTGATGAGGCCAATATCTATATTGTAGCGTTTTTCTGATCACTAAATGCGCAGTTGTTAATGACTAAATGGTCTTTTCTCTAGAGACCTTGCCTTCAATTCCAACGATGAAAATACACACTGTTTACGGCGAACCATCATTGATTGGTAGCCATGCATGCTCTCTGCGTGTGGTGCGTACGTATACTAGGTGCCTTACTGGGATAAGCAACAAAAACACTGACTGACGAAACTCTCTCTATTAGAATTAATTACAGCGTAATGTAATTAGCTATGGTTTATATACAGTAACTAACATCATCTACATTAAGGTTTACTGCCGGTTCTGATCGTGAGTTTACAAGGAGTCATTATAAGGAGTTAACATAAATAACACTGAACGAAAATTGTTACGTCAATTTGTAACAAACTGAAAGTGATCATACGCTAGCAAGAATGGTCGCAAGAATTACTAATTAAAAATCGCGCAAAATTTGCCAGAAAATCTCTTTCTTCGACCACGTTTTGGAGTCTTGACCGGTGTAGTTTCAGAGTGTATCAGTTTCACAAGCGCCTGCATCATGTCTCGGGCTCGAACTTTAAACGGCCATAAGACCAGTTGTGTGTCAGTGGTTTGTGTTTACCCGATAGTTCGTTCATTTTCAAATCCTCTAAGTGGTACTTGAAAACGTTTGACAATATAACTTCTTAAATTTATCCTTTTCTAATTTCTTTATTGGAATTAAAGAATCGGTTTTGTTTCACCGAAAACCCAAAAACCGGTGAAAGACGAATGCCCTGAAGGAGAGCGGTAAGGAACAACGGGACAATCAAAACAACTGAGATGTCAAAATACAGCCGTTCTGACGCACCAAGGGAGCGATACTAACAGTGACATTTATAGGCAATCAAGTCGGTTCATGGCATGATAATGGATGACTCGTCGTTAAGGCTCCCATGCGGGAATTACGGCGGTCTTCAATAGATAAAACACGCACGAAATATACTGATCCGGTGTATATATGTTACGGTCATAGTCTCCGTATATACTTTTGGATGGCCACTTTATAATAACGTAACTCTATTTCCATAGTTTTTTTTTCTAAGTAGGAGTACTGTTGAATTATTATTTAGTTATTTGTACTCTTAGGAAATAACGCTATAGAAATAAATTATTATTATTATTATTATTATTATTATTATTATTATTATTATTATTATTATTATTATTATTATTATTATTATTATTATTATTATTATTATTATTATTATTATATTGGTTGCAATCGAACAACGTAAAAGTAGAAATACACTTATAAACTTGTGACCAATAAAATTACTATAAAATACTATAAAAACTATTGCTAATATATAATTATGGCCTTTTTTTATTGCTAATATATAATTATGGCCTTATAGTTAAAACTATCAATAAAGTATATAACATTACTGCGTTAGGTTTCACTTGTGGAGTCAACAAGACTTCGATCTGACTCAAATTAATTTATTAAACTTGAAATATATTTGATCATATCGTTTTGAAATCTCATATTAGAAATAAGTATTTTGAATATCATGTTAAATGTAATTTAATTGTTGTTTGTGGCAAATAAAGTCTCATATTAGACATATCTAGTAAATTGGACAATCAAATTTGGATAGTTTCGCGGCCGCGTTAACGAACGCCGCCGAAGGGACGCGAAGCAAGACGAGAACCAAGAACCAAGAACCATAATATCTAAAATATACCATAATATCTAAAATCTACCATCTATCTAAGACGTTTAGGCAAACAATTTGACGTTATTTCTTACAATTGTGCTTTTAGAACATAGTTTGGCGTCCCTGGCCTAATTACTGGGACATAAAATATATGAATACGCAACTCGTAAAATATCCGCGCGTATTATCTGTCAAACCATCAAATAAGCTGCCGATGTATACAGCACTAATGGACAATAATATATAATTACACGCTCAATGAGCGTACACTCGGGCTTATGTATGTATACAGCACTAATGGACAATAATATATAATTACACGCTCAATGAGCGTACACTCGGGCTTATGTATGTATACAGCACTAATGGACAATAATATATAATTACACGCTCAATGAGCGTACACTCGGGCTTATGTATGTATACAGAACTAATGGACAATAATATATAACAAGACGCTCAATGAGCGTTACAGACACTCGGGCTTATGTATGTATACAGCACTAATGGACAATAATATATAATTACACGCTCAATGAGCGTACACTCGGGCTTATGTATGTATACAGCACTAATGGACAATAATATATAATTACACGCTCAATGAGCGTACACTCGGGCTTATGTATGTATACAGCACTAATGGACAATAATTAATATATAACAAGACGCTCAATGAGCGTACACTCGGGCTTATGTATGTATACAGCACTAATGGACAATAATATATAATTACACGCTCAATGAGCGTACACTCGGGCTTATGTATGTATACAGAACTAATGGACAATAATATATAACAAGACGCTCAATGAGCGTACACTCGGGCTTATGTATGTATACAGCACTAATGGACAATAATATATAATTACACGCTCAATGAGCGTACACTCGGGCTTATGTATGTATACAGCACTAATGGACAATAATATATAATTACACGCTCAATGAGCGTACACTCGGGCTTATGTATGTATACAGCACTAATGGACAATAATATATAACAAGACGCTCAATGAGCGTACACTCGGGCTTATGTATGTATACAGCACTAATGGACAATAATATATAATTACACGCTCAATGAGCGTACACTCGGGCTTATGTATGTATACAGCACTAATGGACAATAATATATAATTACACGCTCAATGAGCGTACACTCGGGCTTATGTATGTATACAGCACTAATGGACAATAATATATAACAAGACGCTCAATGAGCGTACACTCGGGCTTATGTATGTATACAGCACTAATGGACAATAATATATAATTACACGCTCAATGAGCGTACACTCGGGCTTATGTATGTATACAGCACTAATGGACAATAATATATAATTACACGCTCAATGAGCGTACACTCGGGCTTATGTATGTATACAGCACTAATGGACAATAATATATAACAAGACGCTCAATGAGCGTACACTCGGGCTTATGTATGTATACAGCACTAATGGACAATAATATATAACAAGACGCTCAATGAGCGTACACTCGGGCTTATGTATGTATACAGCACTAATGGACAATAATATATAACAAGACGCTCAATGAGCGTACACTCGGGCTTATGTATGTATACAGCACTAATGGACAATAATATATAATTACACGCTCAATGAGCGTACACTCGGGCTTATGTATGTATACAGCACTAATGGACAATAATATATAATTACACGCTCAATGAGCGTACACTCGGGCTTATGTATGTATACAGCACTAATGGACAATAATATATAATTACACGCTCAATGAGCGTACACTCGGGCTTATGTATGTATACAGCACTAATGGACAATAATATATAACAAGACGCTCAATGAGCGTACACTCGGGCTTATGTATGTATACAGCACTAATGGACAATAATATATAATTACACGCTCAATAAGCGTACACTCGGGCTTATGTATGTATACAGCACTAATGGACAATAATATATAATTACACGCTCAATGAGCGTACACTCGGGCTTATGTATGTATACAGCACTAATGGACAATAATATATAATTACACGCTCAATGAGCGTACACTCGGGCTTATGTATGTATACAGCACTAATGGACAATAATATATAACAAGACGCTCAATGAGCGTACACTCGGGCTTATGTATGTATACAGCACTAATGGACAATAATATATAACAAGACGCTCAATGAGCGTACACTCGGGCTTATGTATGTATACAGCACTAATGGACAATAATATATAATTACACGCTCAATGAGCGTACACTCGGGCTTATGTATGTATACAGCACTAATGGACAATAATATATAATTACACGCTCAATGAGCGTACACTCGGGCTTATGTATGTATACAGCACTAATGGACAATAATATATAACAAGACGCTCAATGAGCGTACACTCGGGCTTATGTATGTATACAGCACTAATGGACAATAATATATAACAAGACGCTCAATGAGCGTACACTCGGGCTTATGTATGTATATACAGCACTAATGGACAATAATATATAACAAGACGCTCAATGAGCGTACACTCGGGCTTATGTATGTATACAGCACTAATGGACAATAATATATAATTACACGCTCAATGAGCGTACACTCGGGCTTATGTATGTATACAGCACTAATGGACAATAATATATAATTACACGCTCAATGAGCGTACACTCGGGCTTATGTATGTATACAGCACTAATGGACAATAATATATAATTACACGCTCAATGAGCGTACACTCGGGCTTATGTATGTATACAGCACTAATGGACAATAATATATAATTACACGCTCAATGAGCGTACACTCGGGCTTATGTATGTATACAGCACTAATGGACAATAATATATAATTACACGCTCAATGAGCGTACACTCGGGCTTATGTATGTATACAGCACTAATGGACAATAATATATAACAAGACGCTCAATGAGCGTACACTCGGGCTTATGTATGTATACAGCACTAATGGACATAATATATAATTACACGCTCAATGAGCGTACACTCGGGCTTATGTATGTATACAGCACTAATGGACAATAATATATAATTACACGCTCAATGAGCGTACACTCGGGCTTATGTATGTATACAGCACTAATGGACAATAATATATAACAAGACGCTCAATGAGCGTACACTCGGGCTTATGTATGTATACAGCACTAATGGACAATAATATATAATTACACGCTCAATGAGCGTACACTCGGGCTTATGTATGTATACAGCACTAATGGACAATAATATATAATTACACGCTCAATGAGCGTACACTCGGGCTTATGTATGTATACAGCACTAATGGACAATAATATATAACAAGACGCTCAATGAGCGTACACTCGGGCTTATGTATGTATACAGCACTAATGGACAATAATATATAATTACACGCTCAATGAGCGTACACTCGGGCTTATGTATGTATACAGCACTAATGGACAATAATATATAATTACACGCTCAATGAGCGTACACTCGGGCTTATGTATGTATACAGCACTAATGGACAATAATATATAACAAGACGCTCAATGAGCGTACACTCGGGCTTATGTATGTATACAGCACTAATGGACAATAATATATAATTACACGCTCAATGAGCGTACACTCGGGCTTATGTATGTATACAGCACTAATGGACAATAATATATAATTACGCTCAATGAGCGTACACTCGGGCTTATGTATGTATACAGCACTAATGGACAATAATATATAATTACACGCTCAATGAGCGTACACTCGGGCTTATGTATGTATACAGCACTAATGGACAATAATATATAACAAGACGCTCAATGAGCGTACACTCGGGCTTATGTATGTATACAGCACTAATGGACAATAATATATAATTACACGCTCAATAAGCGTACACTCGGGCTTATGTATGTATACAGCACTAATGGACAATAATATATAATTACACGCTCAATGAGCGTACACTCGGGCTTATGTATGTATACAGCACTAATGGACAATAATATATAATTACACGCTCAATGAGCGTACACTCGGGCTTATGTATGTATACAGCACTAATGGACAATAATATATAACAAGACGCTCAATGAGCGTACACTCGGGCTTATGTATGTATACAGCACTAATGGACAATAATATATAATTACACGCTCAATGAGCGTACACTCGGGCTTATGTATGTATACAGCACTAATGGACAATAATATATAATTACACGCTCAATGAGCGTACACTCGGGCTTATGTATGTATACAGCACTAATGGACAATAATATATAACAAGACGCTCAATGAGCGTACACTCGGGCTTATGTATGTATACAGCACTAATGGACAATAATATATAATTACACGCTCAATGAGCGTACACTCGGGCTTATGTATGTATACAGCACTAATGGACAATAATATATAATTACACGCTCAATGAGCGTACACTCGGGCTTATGTATGTATACAGCACTAATGGACAATAATATATAACAAGACGCTCAATGAGCGTACACTCGGGCTTATGTATGTATACAGCACTAATGGACAATAATATATAATTACACGCTCAATGAGCGTACACTCGGGCTTATGTATGTATACAGCACTAATGGACAATAATATATAACAAGATGCTCAATGAGCGTACACTCGGGCTTATGTATGTATACAGCACTAATGGACAATAATATATAATTACACGCTCAATGAGCGTACACTCGGGCTTATGTATGTATACAGCACTAATGGACAATAATATATAATTACACGCTCAATGAGCGTACACTCGGGCTTATGTATGTATACAGCACTAATGGACAATAATATATAACAAGACGCTCAATGAGCGTACACTCGGGCTTATGTATGTATACAGCACTAATGGACAATAATATATAACAAGACGCTCAATGAGCGTACACTCGGGCTTATGTATGTATACAGCACTAATGGACAATAATATATAACAAGACGCTCAATGAGCGTACACTCGGGCTTATGTATGTATACAGCACTAATGGACAATAATATATAACAAGACGCTCAATGAGCGTACACTCGGGCTTATGTATGTATACAGCACTAATGGACAATAATATATAACAAGACGCTCAATGAGCGTACACTCGGGCTTATGTATGTATACAGCACTAATGGACAATAATATATAATTACACGCTCAATGAGCGTACACTCGGGCTTATGTATGTATACAGCACTAATGGACAATAATATATAATTACACGCTCAATGAGCGTACACTCGGGCTTATGTATGTATACAGCACTAATGGACAATAATATATAACAAGACGCTCAATGAGCGTACACTCGGGCTTATGTATGTATACAGCACTAATGGACAATAATATATAATTACACGCTCAATGAGCGTACACTCGGGCTTATGCATGTATACAGCACTAATGGACAATAATATATAATTACACGCTCAATGAGCGTACACTCGGGCTTATGTATGTATACAGCACTAATGGACAATAATATATAATTACACGCTCAATGAGCGTACACTCGGGCTTATGTATGTATACAGCACTAATGGACAATAATATATAACAAGACGCTCAATGAGCGTACACTCGGGCTTATGTATGTATACAGCACTAATGGACAATAATATATAATTACACGCTCAATGAGCGTACACTCGGGCTTATGTATGTATACAGCACTAATGGACAATAATATATAATTACACGCTCAATGAGCGTACACTCGGGCTTATGTATGTATACAGCACTAATGGACAATAATATATAACAAGACGCTCAATGAACGTACACTCGGGCTTATGTATGTATACAGCACTAATGGACAATAATATATAATTACACGCTCAATGAGCGTACACTCGGGCTTATGTATGTATACAGCACTAATGGACAATAATATATAATTACACGCTCAATGAGCGTACACTCGGGCTTATATATGTATACAGCACTAATGGACAATAATATATAACAAGACGCTCAATGAGCGTACACTCGGGCTTATGTATGTATACAGCACTAATGGACATTAATATATAATTACACGCTCAATGAGCGTACACTCGGGCTTATGTATGTATACAGCACTAATGGACAATAATATATAATTACACGCTCAATGAGCGTACACTCGGGCTTATGTATGTATACAGCACTAATGGACAATAATATATAATTACACGCTCAATGAGCGTACACTCGGGCTTATGTATGTATACAGCACTAATGGACAATAATATATAATTACACGCTCAATGAGCGTACACTCGGGCTTATGTATGTATACAGCACTAATGGACAATAATATATAACAAGACGCTCAATGAGCGTACACTCGGGCTTATGTATGTATACAGCACTAATGGACAATAATATATAATTACACGCTCAATGAGCGTACACTCGGGCTTATGTATGTATACAGCACTAATGGACAATAATATATAATTACACGCTCAATGAGCGTACACTCGGGCTTATGTATGTATACAGCACTAATGGACAATAATATATAATTACACGCTCAATGAGCGTACACTCGGGCTTATGTATGTGTACAGCACTAATGGACAATAATATATAACAAGACGCTCAATGAGCGTACACTCGGGCTTATGTATGTATACAGCACTAATGGACAATAATGTATAATTACACGCTCAATGAGCGTACACTCGGGCTTATGTATGTATACAGCACTAATGGACAATAATATATAACAAGACGCTCAATGAGCGTACACTCGGGCTTATGTATGTATACAGCACTAATGGACAATAATATATAATTACACGCTCAATGAGCGTACACTCGGGCTTATGTATGTATACAGCACTAATGGACAATAATATATAACAAGACGCTCAATGAGCGTACACTCGGGCTTATGTATGTATACAGCACTAATGGACAATAATATATAATTACACGCTCAATGAGCGTACACTCGGGCTTATGTATGTATACAGCACTAATGACAATAATATATAACAAGACGCTCAATGAGCGTACACTCGGGCTTATGTATGTATACAGCACTAATGGACAATAATATATAATTACACGCTCAATGAGCGTACACTCGGGCTTATGTATGTATACAGCACTAATGGACAATAATATATAACAAGACGCTCAATGAGCGTACACTCGGGCTTATGTATGTCTACAGCACTAATGGACAATAATATATAATTACACGCTCAATGAGCGTACACTCGGGCTGATGTATGTATACAGCACTAATGGACAATAATATATAATTACACGCTCAATGAGCGTACACTCGGGCTTATGTATGTATACAGCACTAATGGACAATAATATATAATTACACGCTCAATGAGCGTACACTCGGGCTTATGTATGTATACAGCACTAATGGACAATAATATATAATTACACGCTCAATGAGCGTACACTCGGGCTTATGTATGTATACAGCACTAATGGACAATAATATATAACAAGACGCGCTCAATGAGCGTACACTCGGGCTTATGTATGTATACAGCACTAATGGACAATAATATATAACAAGACGCTCAATGAGCGTACACTCGGGCTTATGTATGTATACAGCACTAATGGACAATAATATATAATTACACGCTCAATGAGCGTACACTCGGGCTTATGTATGTATACAGCACTAATGGACAATAATATATAATTACACGCTCAATGAGCGTACACTCGGGCTTATGTATGTATACAGCACTAATGGACAATAATTTATAATTACACGCTCAATGAGCGTACACTCGGGCTTATGTATGTATACAGCACTAATGGACAATAATATATAATTACACGCTCAATGAGCGTACACTCGGGCTTATGTATGTATACAGCACTAATGGACAATAATATATAACAAGACGCTCAATGAGCGTACACTCGGGCTTATGTATGTATACAGCACTAATGGACAATAATATATAACAAGACGCTCAATGAGCGTACACTCGGGCTTATGTATGTATACAGCACTAATGGACAATAATATATAATTACACATTTAAGAGTCAAATAGAAAACTAAAGTGAAACTTCGGAGTTTCGCACGCACACAGCCCGTTTTACTGACAAATCGACTTTTGATCGTCCAAACACAAGAGGGAGAATGATCATCAGTGATGAATATATACTTCAAACATAACGAGCGATAAAGTCTCCGTGCGTGCGTGCCAAAAACTAGATCTGCTTGACTTAACGGTGTTATGTTCTACCTTCATTATATCTTTTTAAAATTACTGTTTGACTTGATAATCGCTAGCATTTGATTGTCTAATTTACCGGAGATGGTTATTTAAAAGAAACTGATATTCGTTTGCTGCTTTGTTCGTAAATAATTCCTTCATTCCGTCATTCATATAATTCACTGTTTCATCGACTATCCGTTTTGTTAAATTTTCATTATACATTTGGTCTGTGCCAGCCATATAAATAACTATAAAGCTCAGTATTAAAACCATCCCTGAAGATGGGCGCTTAGCCCGACTTGAAGCTTGGATATCATTTGGTTGAAGAATCGTCTAATATTATTTGGATACAATGACACCAACCTAGCTACAAGACATTGGAACTTAACTATCTCACTGAACATTAAAACCGTCGCCCCAGACCAGTTACAATAAGCACTTTATACACGAGTTTTATCTCCGAGCGAGAAATTACCATCATCAAAAACAGCAGTAAAAATCGCTTTAATCAGTATCAGATCAAGACAGGACTGATACACGTGATATTTCACGTCTCTCTTTAAAGGAAACCTACCCTGAGTTTCAGAGATTATTATTTCCCCCTGTCCACTATGTTGAGGTAAAATAGCTCTATGTCAGACTGACAATCCTCAACATGAAGTTTTATTGAAAACTGCCAAGCTTAATTCAGGCTTTAAAATCTAATCACAACGGCTATAACTGATTTTAAGCATTCAGTCCTGACGATGGGCCTTTAGCCCGAAAGCTTGGCGGTTTTCAATGAAACTGTCTGACATGAATTATCCAACCTTCAAACCTGCATAAGATTTAAGATAGCTCCAGCTTACGGTAAAATCTTTGAATTACATCCATATCTGAGTGCATGCATGAAAGACTCAGGATCAGTTAGTCGTAGTACGATTTGGACTTTGATGGTACGTTCTTTAGACCAAAGCCAGAAGCAGAGTTGATAAGGATAGATAGAAAATGAGAAAGGGATTGAAGGATAGAGCGGTATATCAATATATAGGGGTGGGGAAGGTAATAGGTCGGTTAGTATGCCGATGTTGTTAGTTTCCTGGCCAGACCAGGCATGCAGTATTGAAGTGAGGTATATACAGCTATTTCAAAAAACTTGATACCTCTGCGTTGATACTGAATACTGCATTCTAAATAGTGTATTCCAAGACCGAAATGCATTTTGGGACTCGTGTAATATTGTCTAAAGTAATATAAATAATAATAATTTATTTTATTTTTAGTGTATTCCATCAAGAAACAATATACTAGCTCCATATGGCGAACAAATCGTTATACATTTACTTTTTATTTCAAAATAATGAGGCCCACAATGCCCTTTGGTTTTGAAATAGCTGTATAGAGGTGGGGAAGAGGAATAGGTAATAGGTCGGTTAGTATATGGCGATGTTGTTACAATAGTTTCCTGGCATGGCCGACCAGGCATGCAGTCAGTGAGGTATGGAACGGAAAGTCAAGCCTCTCTCCGACGCTCGTTTTCAGTCCCCAAACTGCACCACTGGGCGCGCACTGGCGAAAAAACGCGCTCATCGAACTTTGGAAATTCATTGGAAAGTTCCGGTTGAAATTGTCAATTTTCAAGGTTTTGGACGTCATTTCCAACGAATTATTTCCAAGGTTTGAAGAGCGCGCGATAGGGACCTTTATTGGCACTGATACTTCCACTGAATCGAAAGCTCATTTATCTACTGTCAAATCATCCCATTTCCTCATTCCTGCGGCCGTGGTTCTCAGTATTATGCGAACTCAGACATTCAAACAGTCAGCTGCTGGTTTTTCGCTGCTGTCAATCAAATTCAAAACTCAAACAAATTCAAAACTATACATTCTTCGACCAAATGATCCATAATTTAGCATATTTGGTTTCCATTTGGTGGGTCTTCTGACTTTGGTGGGTCGACTTCTTTTAACGGTTTTTAAATTAAATTAAAATAAAATTTATTGATTTTTTATGTTGATTATTAATTGTCTGAGTTCGCATAATATTGAGAATCGCAATAAAGAAATATTAATTACAATATTAATTACATTATATATAGAGCTTTCAGAAAGAATATCATATTATTAAAAATCCACACTAAATAAATTTAACTGTGATTCTGAATTATCAGATTATTTATCGGATTCTGAACGGCGGCCATATTGGATAGTATAACATAACTTGACAGCCGTTCTTTGTCATCAAAGATGGTCACCGTCTTTGTACGTTATGAGTTTGATTTCACTGTTAGTGACTGAAATCATGTAGTAATATGGAAGGATGATACTTCTTTATAAGACTAAAGCAACATGGAATAAAAAAATTAACATCGGAAATCCATGGATAACTGACGCCGAATAAATGGAAAAAGAAGAGATCCGAGTCCGATAGAAATCGGGAACAATTTTGACAAGAGCTAGCGACTTCTGTTCACTTCAAACCTTCCTTAGTCAAACACTGCCTGTTTTGAGCGCAGGAGCAGACTGGAGGTTTCAGTAGTTTTTGTCGTTGTTTTTTGAACTCAGGAACAGCAGATCTTCGTCTGATGGGTCAAGCACCCGCAATTCAAGACTATTGTTCAATTATCATTACCTACTTCAAAACTAGAAATTGTTATTTCTTCATGTCTCAGTTCATGCAAATGCTACCGCCACAACGACTACCGGTTTTTGCCGCCAAATTTACTCGTGCCGCGGGGACATTCAAGCCGTTTGGCGCGCACGCCACGAGAACAGAGTTATTCGCCATATTCTTTATTCTCATCATATTACAGTGTGATAATATCATTTTTTGTTGATATTTCTGTGAGGTTTCGTGGCGACATTTATCAAAAGAGGGCTCTAAACGAGGAGGCTTTCTCTTATCGTGCAATTGCTAGCTACAGGAAGGAAATTAGAAGTCGTAAAAACATGCCTTGTTCAGAGTAATCGTCATTGTCACTCTTTTGGTGAATTGCAATGAGATCGAGACAAACAACTTCTGCTGCTCACAACCAAAACGCAAAAACGCAAGAGACTGAATTGAAGTGGCCAGATTTCATAGCAAAACTATGAATATTAACATTAATTGGATCGGTACAGAGAGAGAGAGAGAGAAGAGAGGAACCAAAAATAACAACATGAGCAAGTTACGGAAAATTGAAGATACTTATTATTTACCGACGTAAGCATAAATCCTTAGTTTTGTTTGTCAGTCAGTTATCGATCTATAAGTAGTAAATTAGTTTAGTTATGAAGAGAAAAACCAGTTCTTGAGAACGCATCATACATTGTCTCGATGCTTTTAACAATGGACCAAACAGTAGCAAAAGGTAAATCCGGAAAAAGGTATTATATATTCCTAGTAAACAGGAAGGTTTTTATAGTTACTTTAAGTATTTGTATAGGTAATAGGACTACATGCTGTCCAATTTGGAAATAATTGGATGAAAAAAATTTCGAGGACTGCGGCCGAGTCCAATTTGGCAGTCAGAGGAATTTTTTGAATTCAATTCTTTCCAAATAGACCTCATTAGCTTCTTATGTAAATTGCCCATTTCAAAACATGTGTTGTAAACATGATATCCTCTGGAGAATTGTTCCTTTATATTTCTGAAATTTATTCGTTCATATTGAAAGGACTACAGTCAAACTAGTATTAAGCGGTCACCATCGGGGAATTCTCTAACCCTAACGCCCAGGTTTCGATGCTGTATGTCTCAATGAATGGACTTTGAGGCTTGCAGCTGATAAATTTAGACGATTGGACGGAAAGAAGTACAGTCAAAGTGGATATGAAGACGTGTATTAAGTCTAACCATATAATTATTTAAAAATTGTCATTTTATTTTCTTGTTTTGCCACATTGAATTGTAAAATTTATATTTCAAAAATAAAATATATATAAATATATATTTCAAAACTCCTAAGACTTCGATTGCCCCCACATCAATCTCGATGGTTTGATCATCACTCGGCCCAACAGCTTGATCTCCCGCTTTAGAATTACTCAGGCCAAGTTCGTCAGTTTTTATGGCAGAAATGGTCTCTTTCAGCACCTAGGGGTAAAAAAGAGCAATAACTTAACTATCCATGATGAAACTACAGATTAACTCGATCACAACTTTGCTTACCATACGACGTGATCGTGCAGACATTGTCGTGACCTCTTTTGGCTTGTGGATTGATGGTACTACACTAATACCCACGCTATCACGCTTGAGCCGAGGACGAATAGCTGCTGTTTGCCCTTCCAATTTAGAAAACATATTGCAGTAATCCTCAGGCCGAAAGTGCTCGGAGCAGATCACCGAGTTTTTTGTGACTTGCCATTTATCGCGATACCGCAGAACAAAATCAACCCATGTCTTTCTCCTCGCTTTAGCTTCGGGCCGCTGATCTTCGAAATACGGAATTCTGTGTAATGATATGTTCTTCTGTAGACTGGCTTCATTGTCGCAGTTATAAACTACACAACGATCAGGCATTTTCGTAAAACAAGAACAAGACTACTAGTTTTTAAAATTTACTCGACCAGAAACTTTTCACATAGTCTCCCTCGCAGCCGAAGCAGCCGTGTCTGAGGGGAGAGAGCGTTGCGTGACGACACTTAGCACGGCTGCGAGGGAGACTACTTTTCACACTGAAAGAAACCAAAACACAGCTCATCCCTGAGATGACGTCACAGAATGCTCGACCCATTCTTACTTCCTTTCTCGAAATTATTTGCACAGGAAGCCCAAATCTAGCTCTTTTACGGACTTTGCGAGCCAAAAATACGATGATAATGTTGTGATTTTCGTTCCAAACTTTTAAAATTATTTTCTACTTATCTAAGACTTTTCATAGAAATAACAAAAAATTTCAGGTGATATACACTTTAATACAGGTTGACCGCTTAATAGAGGTTTTTAGAAAATACACAAAATAAGTAATTCAAGAAAGGCTGATACTACGTAGAAATAAAAAGCTTAACACAACACCAACATGATAGAGCAAGAGAGAGCCAGGATCGGCAACCGTAGACAGCTGTTTCGTTCTTTTGGAACTCATCAGTACGGTGTAGCGAGAGCAACAAACACCAACTCAGAAAGCCAATGTATGTTACTTGCGTGTCGACTCTGAAACTCAACCAGCTCAAATTTAGAAACCTGCCCATTGGCTCACACCACAACACGTGCGGTAATATGGTTCAAAGGGCAAGAATCCAAAATATCATGTTGGTGTTGTGTTTAACCTAGGTGTGGATGGACAAAACCAATCCTACACGGAATGCATAGACAAACTATGCTAAAGAATTACAGCATAACGGATCTAAGAAGATCTACGGTCCAAAACATGAAAATATAAACTTGAAAGAGGGAACCGTGAACGAAAATGCTGTAGGTATACGTAGGATCTGTAAAAGATCTAATCAGCTATACATATGGCAAACATGAAATTCAAGAAAGGCTGATACTACGTAGAAATAAAAAGCTTAACACAACACCAACATGATAGAGCAAGAGAGAGCCAGGATCGGCAACCGTAGACAGCTGTTTCGTTCTTTTGGAACTCATCAGTACGGTGTAGCGAGAGCAACAAACACCAACTCAGAAAGCCAATGTATGTTACTTGCGTGTCGACTCTGAAACTCAACCAGCTCAAATTTAGAAACCTGCCCATTGGCTCACACCACAACACGTGCGGTAATATGGTTCAAAGGGCAAGAATCCAAAATATCATGGAAGACGTGAATAGAAAACACTTCTGTGACGCACTTGCTTCAAAAATACGTTTTTCTCGAGATCATTTCCTCTCTGTTGTGTTTTATATCTTCATTCGGAGAGTGAGAAAATTGAGCATTTCCTTTTGCCTCGTCCACACGCGCTACGCTTTTAAAAACGATTTTATATCATGCACATGCCTATTATTTCTATATATTTCAGTTTTATAATAATATAGTCCGCCGTTCATAGTATCCGTCTCAATGCGCTGTATATAAAAGGCGCCCATGGCAGCCGAGCAGGTTACAATCATGAGGAGCGGTTCAGTACGTTAGTATGCTATGCCTCCAATTTGAAGTTTTAGATTTCCGTCTACGCGTAAACGATTCGAAACGGATGTTTTCGAACACGCTTTCAACGCGGACCGGGCACTCGACGAGTCGAAAATGGTGTAGACGGAAATTCGTTTTAAAAAAAAAATCGTTTTGAAACGAGTACGTGTGGACAGGGGCACAAGGCTGGCAAATCTCTGCCAACAGGAATATCGCCCGTCAGTATCAACCCACTAGCAGTCCTACTTCCGAAATCACCCGACTTACAGCGAATGCCATCACAGACGTTCAAATATCCCGACAACCAGCCGTTCACGGTTTTATATTTCAAACGCAATAAATTTGTACAAATCAGTCGGAAATAATGTTATAGAGTGCAAACCATATGTCCGTGAAACAGTACTAACTAATTAGTACTAAATAGTACTGATGAAACAATAGTAAACAATAGAGATAACACTATTTAGTACTATTTAGTAATAGTACTATTTCACGGACATATGGTTTGCACTCTATGTACATAATTAGATTTTTTGTTGTTATTAGTCGGGCTTCCTGTGGAAGCCCCGACTCTAAAAATGCAGAGCGTTCGTCGTATTCTTTGACCCCAGAACGCATATTGGGTTCTACAGCGCATGCGCCTTGCGCAGGCTAACGTCGAGCTAAAGCCGAAGGAGACATGAAGTCTGGCCAAGAAAGATTACAAAGCACAAACCAATCAGGGAAAGCACCGGAGGTCAAGGGGCCAAAATATAAGTCTTTTCTCGTCTAAATCTAAATTTAGATTGAAACAGGACGCTCTAGTAGCGTGAAGTCGGGCTATTAGTAGAGGTAATCATACGGTTTCGAGTTCAATTTGGAAATAATCTGCACGAGTGGGTTTTTCAAAGAGTATCAAAATTGCACGAGCCCGTAGGGCGAGTGCAATTTGAGCTCTTTGAAAAACACACGAGTGCAAATTATTCCAAATTGAACGAGAAATCGTATGATTACCAATTAATAATATTCATGAAAAAAAAAGTAATTTGCACTGCAGTGCAATTAAAGGTAATTTGCACTGCAGTGCAAATTACTTTTCAACTGCACTGCTCTAAGCCAATCAGAATCGAGTATTTTTTTCATGTATATTATTAACGTTTTTACTGATATACTGTAAAGTTCGCAGTACTGAAATTGCAAGGAAAGCATGTTCTATCGAGCTCGAGTCATGCAACGACGAGCAACCAAAAACTGTTTCAATCGCACTGAAAATCGCACTATAAGATATCTATATTTAGTTCAAATAGGTTACATTTCATTTAGAAGCCCGACTTCACGCTAGAAGAGCGTCTAGTTTATAGATAATGTGGAATGTAAATGTAATATATATATTATATTTACATATTATTATAATAAATAGATTCAGACCCAGACCCCTCGGTCGCAGACAACATACCCGGCTTTTGTGACCACACAAAAGGTTCGAATTGGTATGAACATGGTATAGTGTATCGATCTATTGATATGGAGGTAGTACTTGGATATGGCTACTATGACTTGTCTAAAAGCCATCAAACCCAACTTCGATACTACTTCGGTAGAAATCTTCGAAGAATCTCTGTCCAGAGATATCCTAGAAGTGTTGAATTCCATGCGACAGTACACAGAACTTTGTGATGTGAATTTGCTTGTCGAAGGCACAACAATAACAGCCCACCGTGCTATCTTGGCAGCGAGCAGTCCGTACTTTCGAGCAATGTTTTTATCTGGGTTCTCAGAAGTGAATGAAGACTGTATTCAGGTCAAAGATATGGAAGCTGAAGCATTGGGGATGGTGATCGAGTACTTTTACACTTCGTATTTGAAGATAGATGTCGATACAGTAGAGGATATTCTGAAAGTTTGTGTCGTCCTTCGACTAGATTCCCTTGTCGATCACTGCGAGACCTTTCTACGAAGGAACATGACTCCATCGAACTGTCTGGGACTGTACTCTGTGGCAAAGCTGTTCTGTCTTGACGGCTTGACTGATCATGCCAAACGCTTCACATTGTGGAATTTTCAACATGTTTTTCAAGAGGAAGAATTCAGCTTACTTCCTTACCAACAACTCAAATCGCTTATAAGAGATGACACTTTGAAAGTACAGTCGGAGGAAGCAGTGTTCGATGCTGCATGGAAGTGGATTAATCATGATTTTCACGTGAGGAAAGATTATGCTGGCGACATTATGCAGTACGTAAGGTTTCCTTTGATGAGTCTTCATTTTCTAGTCAACAACGGTACCATCAAACGGCTCATGCAAGAGAATACCATTTGTAAGGAACTCATAAGAGAAGCCAGGGATGTATCAAGCTTTCCTTGGTACAGACTCTACCGCAGAGACAGAAAACTTTAGAATAAGACCTCGCATGGCTTCTGAAGAAATCTACGTGATCGGTGGATGGTCCAATGGCCAAAAACTGAGCAGTGTCCAGTGTTCAATGTTGATACATTGCAATGGTCAGTGGTTGCCGGCATGAGTGTTGCACATGTTTCCAGGGAGGATTATTTCCGAGTAGTGGTTGTGAATGATGAACTCTATACAGTCAGTCGTTACAAGGTTGGCAAGTATGATCCCATCTCAAACAGCTGGATCCAAGTTGCCAATGGTCCCGATGTTCAGTGCAAGTGGGCTGGTGTCTGCGAGTCGGATGGGTTTGTATATGTCCTAGGTGGGCACAGCAGTATGTGCGCCAAACGGTTTGACCCAGAGACATTGACGTGGGAGTCCCTACCAGTCATGACGTCTGCAAGGTACTACCCCGGTGTGGCTGTTTTCCAGGGTAAGGTGTATGCTGTGGGAGGGCTTGACCATCTATGGGCACCACTGAACACAGCTGAACGTTACAATCCTATAGCCAGTCGCTGGGAAACCATAGCATCCATGACCACTGCACGCTGGAGCCTAGGAGTGGCAGTGCTTGGTGATCTACTGTATGCGATTGGTGGATCTGATAATAGGGAGTCATTCAGTAACAGTGTTGAAGTCTATAATGCATCAACAGATGAATGGAGCCAGGCTGTTGCCAATATGAACAATGGTCGGCGCTGTTTGGGTGTTGCAGTTGTCAACGGCCTCATCTATGTTGTTGGTGGAAGAGTTGTTAATAGCATAGAGTATTATGACAAGGATCAAAATGCATGGAGTGTTGTGGGGACTGTCAATGCTCGATGTAACTTTGGTTGTGTGGCTTTGAGACTGATGTAGAAAAACCCTGCAATCAGAGAACATATCTGCTGATCTGAGATAATAATAATAATAATATAGATAATAGATAGATAATGTAGATATATATAATGTAGCTAAGTCTGCTCCTTTGAGAATATCACTCACTGGTCTTTTAATGTTTTTACAGATAGAGGTTCCTCAGCATAGATAATATATAGGATACTGTTCTTATAAAGATTATCATCAAGAAGCACTATTGTATGGGGATACACAATAGCACTCACTGGTCTTTTAATGTTTTTACAGATAGAGGTTCCTCAGCATAGATAATATATAGGATACTGTTCTTATAAAGATTTATTAATCATCAAGAAGCACTATTGTATAGGGATACACAATAGCACTCACTGGTCTTTTAATGTTTTTACAGATAGAGGTTCCTCAGCATAGATAATATATAGGATACTGTTCTTATAAAGGATAATATATAGGATACTGTTCTTATAAAGATAATCATCAAGAAGCACTATTGTATAGGGATACACTCACTTGATGTATTGTCATCATAAAACACTATGCAGATTAGAATGACACAATAGGCATTGAACAATATAATACAAAATATTCTATGAATACATTACATCAACTGAATGCTAAAGTTTCTCAACTGTGACCAAATCTTAGCTCATTTGTGGTACAAGCACAACTATTAATTTATTCAGACATGATATGTTTATTTTTCCAAGCTTTCGGGCTCTTGGCCCATCATCAGGGATGTGAAAATTCGTTATTTTTTCCTTTCGTCCCTGATGATGGGCCAAGAGCCCGAAAGCTCGGAAAAATAAAGTAAATACGTAGAAGAAACATATCATGTCTGAATCAATGGTACCTATACGTACAGAAACCTACTAAAAAAATATTAATTTATTATCAAAGTATACATGTACAGTGTATCTATATTTGAAAAGGTTAGTGCAGGGAGGAGTGACCCTGGTTAGTGTACATTTGTAACTCCTCAACCTACTACACTGTAGCTACCCTGCATGGGATGGGGAGATACAAATGGGTAAAGGAAGGGTGCACTTTCTCCTGTCCCAAGAGATGGACATAAACACTACACTATAGCAGCGCAGGAAACAATATTGCTTTTTCATTCAGCTGATATCAAGTCTCCAAGACAAAACTCTTCCTAATATTTTAGAAAGAACAATTATATGAAGCTTTTAAATCACAAGATTTTAATATTTATAGTATTACCCAGAGTATTACCCCAACTATTCACTTAAATTTGCAGCATGTACATACCGAAGTTATAGTGGAAACTTCTAAATATATGTTTATCAGTATGTTTTGAGGTATAGTCCTGTGTTTCAGCAGAAAATGCTTAGATTAATCAGTTGTGTGAATACAGTAATTTCAATAAACCTGGGCACTACTAATTAGCCGTCAGTGTTTATTAGATGCAAAGAAACAAAAGAAAACAAGAGTGTCTAATGGTGTAGTTAGTAATGCCAAGGTTTATTGGAATCACTTACATGTATATGACAGAGACTACAGTTTGTAGATTTATTTGTCTGTGCATGTATATGTGAAGTAAAGCTGTATATTTATACTTTATTTATTAATTGTTCTGAAAGGAAATATATATATTTTAAATGTGACTGAAGATTGAAAACTCGGATATAAAGCTTGGTCTCCAAAATGGTACAAAGTACTATTATAATAGGTTAAATCAGAGTTATAGTAGTTTAGTAGGTGTATACAATAAACTAGATATACATGTAGTACTGTATCATGGTCTAATTGGTTTATACTAAATATTTAGGCAGATTTAACCCATCGAGCCAAGCCTTTGTTAAAATGACAAAGGGGATCGTGCCACATCTCTTTTCTAAATTTGTTTATTGTGATTGTCACATTGCATAGTTTATTTTATCCCTGTCGATATGGCACATGTAAAAATACATGTGTTCTCACAATGATTCAACAGTCTCTAAACCCTGGGGGGGGGGGGGGGGGGGGGGCCTGGGGGGGGTACTTGACCCATGTTTGGGTATAGGGGTGCCGCCGAGGGTTTGAAACCCTGACCGTTTAGGACAAAAAAAATCCAAAATACCTACCGTCTAGGACAACACCCTCTATTTTGGGACCCTGTTTAAGACAAAGGGCAAAATACACACAGTCTTCTTTTACACAATTTTAACACGTTTTCTGTTGACTGATGACCTGCTAAAGATCGGCAAGCATCTCGGATCTCGGATGGCTCAATACCGAATAAAACCATATTTAACGACAACAATCGCATGCATTACCATACCCTGTTTAGGACAGACTCACATAAAATTATATACCCTGTTCAGGACAGTGGCCAAAAACCATACCCTGTCCAGCGGCATGTCCCCGTATAGTCCATATATGGGAGATGGGAGTACCCCCCCCCCCCCCCCCCCCCCCCCCCCCTGGCTCTAAACCAAGCTTTTATTAACATTATACTTCATTTGTTTTTTTCACACCATACAAATGTACATGACAACAGGGAATTAAAAATATATTCGCCCAAAAGTGGGGGGTGGGGGGTATATACCCCCTACAGCAATAATAACAAGATGCTCTATAAGCATTCATTCGGTAGGTGGGCTTCAGTAATGAGCCTTTAGTTTCCTCAGTGGCAGAGCTGTATGTTGCGCAGTTAGCAATTTGTGGCCAAAAGAAAATTGATTTTTCAACTTGCATGCCCCTGCGGAGTAATAAATATTTATGTTATATCTAAGGTCATCATGCAGCCATCCTAAGAATGGCAACACTCAACTACATTGTATATATCAGTTTTAAAGGATTTTAACTGGACTATTATCATTATATTGCTAATACATCATTATATTGCTAAAACATTCTAAATATATTCCAGGTCTAAATAAACAGATTTCTTTCCTCCATTTATCACACACACAACAATAACTGTTAAGCAGCAATGGTAAGTACTTAGTAGATCTGTCACTGTGGGCTATCATTTAGGGTCATAGGTGATAGAGGCCATCATCACTGGGGATTCATAGATCTTATCTATCAATAACAAGCTTGGACATTACAGTGACTTTTAAGAGGGCAGGAGCAAAATAAACATATTTTTCATTCAAACATTTTAAGGGTCAAGATGAAGTGAATGGTTTAGTGTATAGCTGAAACTTTAAAAATATACACTCTGTACTAAAAACCAATGACATGTGCACTTAGTAAATTCAATACCTTTTCCTGACATGTACATGTTGTTTGAATACACTGTGTATTGATTGAGAAGTGTTAATGAGCCGACACATTTTAGCTATGCATATATCACAGTGTATTTTCATGTGAAATATTCTCTGGTCTGAAGAAGCTAGTTGTTATTGCTGGCTGTTACGTATGTATGTCAATAAATCACTTTCCGTCTGCTGTGATAGATCACATGTAGCCCTACTGGATAAGAGTGGCATGGGGTAGGGGATTAGGGTGCTTTGGAAACAATCATTAAAATGTTTACTTAGAAGTGCCAGAAATTAGGCCAAAGGATTAAATGTTTGCACACAGCTGTAAATGCACCTTAGATGATAATCCAAAAGCATAAAGTATTTTTTTAATGGGTTTTAGAAGGAACAGTTCTATGGAATGATAAATGACAATTGCATTTAATGGTTGTGTCTAACCAATAGTTTGTACAGTAAATGGTTCTTAAAAATTGACATCACTTATTAGTTTTACATGTATGTACATGTATAATCGTTATGAGAGGAAGTGCTCCTCACATGGTTTTCAAGAAGGTCCAACAAACATTTCACAGAACAGGTTTCCTTAAAATACATTTTTATTTACAGAGTTTGTACAATTCAAAATAGCTCATGTATGACGGCAAAAGATTTGTTGCAATGATACATTGAAAGAAAGCATTTTAGACTGAAAGTGATTCAAGCTTACCAATATTTTGTACACAAAGTTTTCTGTTGACATTGGATGCCAATTAGAATATGTTTCCCTTGAATGTTTAGTGTGAAACATTTTTCAATGTTACAGACCATTAAAGTATAAAATGAATATAGTAGTCCAAAAATCTCAAATGCAGAATAGTTTGACATTTTCAAATTTACCGCAAAGAGACCTGTTTCAAATACACCCACCATTGTCTCTTCGCAATGTCACGTGTACCATTATAGCACCACCACTACATGCCAGTAACGAGTGCATCGACATATCTACACCAGTATTCATTTATATATACATGTACACTGACCACATGCATGCAGCATGCCACACAGGCAAAAATGTGTAAGTTTTGGAACATGTGTACACTGGCTCCAGCTGCTTCGGATTAAGATAAGATCAACAAACCACAACAACCATCACTAAGATTAAGTTTCGTGATAACATCCAACAGATAACAACCTTAGTCATCACCATATCTTAAATGTAACACTATTGTTTTTGACGATCATCAATATTGTAGTAGTGTGGGATTTAGTGTAATTACATAAACTGTAGCGCTTAGAGATGAATGTATGTACGAGGGACAACACACAATAAGAGAACAAGAAACAGCAGTGATAGAAGATAAACACACATGACTAAATGGAACTTGCTGCCCAAAAACACAGATGGAAAACCCTCAGAAATACAAACACATATACCGAGAATTAATTATACATGCACATCAACAAACAGACAGTACAATATTACTTCTTTCCCACAGCCCAGAATGGAAGATTTTGACTTGTAGACCTGTTATTTATCTGATAAGTGCTGTGATTAGGGATGTAGTCATCTTCTTCTTCCTCTGACGAATCTTCATCATATGCAACTAATGACATTATACACATTGTAGGAGACAATGGTGGCACTTCACCGTCTCCTTCTTCTTCCTTCTTGACTTTCTTTGATGCAGATGTGTCCAATGTCATTGGCAGTCCATGTTTCCTTATGGTACCTAAATATGTTCCATTGAGACAAAGGGCAGAAAGAGAAAAAAAGGGAAATGATGGAAATAGGAGCAGACATGGAATTAGCATATATATAATGTCACCATCAGGGCCAGGTCCAAGTCAGCAAGCAAGCCATATGAAAGAGAAAAGACAAAACCCTTTTAGTCCAGGAACACATCAAAACAGTCTAGAGGGCTTTCATTTATTACAGCAGGGGGGAGGGGAGGGGGGTATGTTGGCAAAAATATTTCTGTTTCATTCTACTAGTTTCATTTCATTCTAATATATCATTCTACTAGTTTTACATGTACATAAGCTTGCCATAATTTCCATACCCACCCCTCCCACAATGATTCCTAAAACAGCATAGCCCTACAATCTTGCCAACTTCCCCTGCCATAATAAATGAGTGTCCCCTTAGCATGACAAAGAGATACATGTATATGGTACTTTACCTGGTAATTCGACTAGTTCCTCTGAAGTGCTTTCATGTTTGATTATATCCTTAGGGGGAGGGGGTACCACAAAGGGTTTAGCCAACCCTAATGGCTTTTTGAATTCCTTTGTATTGGACGCTACTGTTGTAGATCTTGGTTGTGTTTTGGGTGGTTGCATTAAACCCCTAGGGATCATCGGGGGTGGCATCATGTTTCCTTCCCTCAAGTAATTCATCTGTGATGTTCTTGTATCTAGCGTGTTACCTAGAGAAGATGGCTCTGGGATTCTGGGACACTCCTGTAACAAATGCATCATCAGCAGACAACGAGGAGAGAATAAAAAGGCATGGGTTAACAAAGTTAGATATACTACAAACAGGGATGTCATTGTTCACCAAATGAGGTATAGCTTCCCCATCAATGATCTAATGGACATACTTTCATAGTCAAACTCAGGGGGGAAATGGAGAAGCTATTGAATATTAATGACATCCCTTAGTATTGACGTTCAAGTAAATAGACCTTGAACAGTACTGTGGTCTCTGACTATGAATTTCTGTGGAAATAACAAACCATTATCAGCAGCATTAGTTAGACATTACAGTTAGTGTGCCTTGGTCTTAGAGTCGTTTTCGTATGAGTGGGAAGTAGCTACGGTACGGTTCGTGCCGTGCAGTGACCGTATCATGCCATCATCATGCCGCATTCAAGCATTCTGTTTGGTTGAGCGATGATTTTGTGCGCTGTGATTGGTTGAATACAATGTCTTTGATTCCGTACCGTGACCGTAACTCTGTGCCGTAGGTTTCCCACTCATACGAAAACGACTCTATTGCACATGCATTTGTATAGTGTTCCTTTCATTCTCTTCCATTCTCTTTTTTCATTTTCATTTTTTTTCTGGGGGGGGGGGGGGGGGGGGGGGGGGGGGGGGGCAATCATCCTTTCTTACAGTTGAATTGTGAAGGACGGAGCTCATTGTAGCCCTATTTGGGGTGGAGTTTTTCACAAGAGAGGAACTCCTTCCATAGTCTATTCCCCACAACATACTCATTTAATATAAAATCCAAAGCACCTGAGTATTCCTTGGTTGGGGTTCCTGTGGTGGTTCATTTCTCAGCACCTACATGTATACAGGGGAACAAGAGGATAACAGGAAGAAAGAATAAAAGAACATCACAGTTAGTAAAGAATAACACTTCACATATGGATGTCATCTTTGAATGACAGTAAATGGCGTGTACCTCCTTGAAGCGGCGTTTGGCAGGTTCTGGTTGGGGTTCAGGTCGTACCACTTCCTGTGGTCTTTGTCGTTGTCTATAGTTATCACAAAAAATAAGTCCATCACTTGCTTTTCAGAAAACCAACAAACAGTACAATATCGTATTGATAGTAATGTAGTTCGTAAGGTTTCATCAAGCGTAAAAAGACTCGGAAAAATCCCAGATGGGAATTGAACCCATAGACTTCCTGGATACTAGTCAGGCGCTCTAACCACTGAGCCCTCGAACCCGTAGACTTCCTGGATACTAGTCAGGCGCTCTAACCACTGAGCCCTCATGTCATGGGTTCAATTCCTGTCTGGGTTCGGTGTTTTTTCCCAGAGTCTTTTACGCTTGACGAAACCTTACAAACTACATTACTAACTATTACCAAGCGACAAATTACTTTATATCATATTGATATGTTTTTTATCAGGCAAATAAAAACATTATATTATTATTATCATAATAAATAAATAAATTGAACATTACCTGTTGTTGTGATCCTGTGTTTCTTTTTGCTGTGGAAGCTATAACATGAGCAAACAGCATCAATGCAGGATGAACATGACAGAGAAACAACAGCCAGTCAGATACTTACAGGCAAATTTGGTGCACTTGTTGGTGGACCCTGGAACTCTGGTCTGTTCACTACCTCAGGATGCACACTGGGTCTAGGCGGATATGGCACACCAGGGGGAGTGGCTCCTTGGTGTATTGAGTACCCTGGATATGTTGTACCATTAGCATGTCCTCTAGATAAAGGTGGACCTTTTTAAAATAAGGAAGAATTGAATTTAATAGTTAGCAGTACATTATTATTACCTTATTCATACTTAATTTTGCGAGGCTTTAAGTTCGCAATGTTCACTTTAATTTCGTGAAAAAAAAGCCTTGCGGCCTTTAAACATGCGAAATATAATACCCAGAGAAATAAATACATATCGAAACCATTTAATCAACATGAACAATAAATGTTATTTAATACGAAATTGATTTGCAATACACGAGCGTAAACTTTTTTGTCTGTTTTTACTATTAGCTACAAGTTTATAACGTCTAGTTAGTCTAGTTGACTGTTTGTATAGAAATAAGTTTTTTTTTATAGAAAAAATAAATGTTGTTGACATCGCTTTCTGTCTTAACAAAATCGCGAAATTAAGTATGCACGAAATTAATAATAATCAAGTACGAATAAGGTACAGTACTTAGTTATTACTACATGTATAGTCAGTCAGTCAGTCAATAGGTCAGTGGGTCAGTCAGTCAGTTGAAGTCAGTGGGTCAGTCAGTCAGTCAGTCATAAGTCAGTGGGTCAGTCAGTCAGTCAGTCATAAGTCAGTGGGTCAGTCAGTCAGTCAATCAATAGGTCAGTCGGTCAGTCAGTCAGTCAGTCATAAGTCAGTGGGTCAGTCATAAGTCAGTGGGTCAGTCAGTCATCCATACATGTAAGTCAGTGAGTCAGTCATAAGTCAGTGTGTCAGCCAGTCAGCTATAAGTCGGTCAGTCAGTCATAAGTTAGTGGGTCAGTCATAAGTCAGTGGGTCAGTCAGTCATCCATACATGTAAGTCAGTGAGTCAGTCATAAGTCAGTGAGTCAGTCATAAGTCAGTGGGTCAGTCATAAGCCAGTGGGTCAGTCATAAGTCAGTGGGTCAGTCAGTCAGTGGGTCAGTCAGTAAGTCACAAGTCAGTGGGTCAGTCAGTCAGTCATAAGTCAGTGGGTCAGTCAGTCATCCATACATGTAAGTCATAAGTCAGTGGGTCAGTCAGTCATCCATACATGTAAGTCATAAGTCAGTGGGTCAGTCAGTCATCCATACATGTAAGTCATAAGTCAGTGGGTCAGTCATAAGTCAGTGGGTCAGTCAGTCAGTCACAAGTCAGTCAGTCAGTCAGTCTTCAGTTAGTATATAAAGATAAATGATTTCTCCAGTTATCATATGATAATCACTGGAGAGTGACTGAAAATATCAACAAACATACATGTAATACAAAATGTACCTTGAGCTGGGGCACCATAGCCATGTGGAGGCATCATCTGTCCATGTGCTGGTGGTGGTGGTGGAGGCTATAATACCAAAATAGTATTCTGGTGACCATTGAGTTAAGGATATATAATAACAATGCTAGAGCACATGTACCTGTGGATGACCAGGAAGAGGGTGGCCATAGTACATCCCTGGGGGTGGTCCAGTTGGTCCTGGTGGTTGGGGGTAAGTACCTGGTGGTAGAGGAATGCCAGGTCGAGATGGGTATCCCATTGGAGGCTACAAGGAGAAAAGTATCAAAAATATGCATGTACATGGTACTGAGAATATTATTACTACTTAAAGTGCCTATGAAACGAAAATGTCGATCCTTGTTTTATTGTACATTATTGTTGTTTGGTCTTTCTCTGAACATTTGCTGTATTTAAACATCGACTTTGAGCGTGCGAACATTTTCTTTTCGCAGTTCGAAAATTATCATTTTCAACCAAAATGTGCGACAAGAGACTGGGCCCTTGACAATGGCTCGGTGACGTCATAAGTTGTGTATGCCTTTGTTTGCACAACTTATGACATCACATTTCTATAGTTTGACCGAGCGGGAATTGTCGCACTTTGAAACCCAAAATGGCCAACTTCGTGCGCGAAATAAAAAATGTTCCTGAAGCTCAATTCACTTTTTATTAACGCCATGTAAACAAGCAAATAGTAAACTTTCGTAGTAGCAAATAAAAACGGGGTCTGTTTTTTCGTTTCATAGGCACTTTAAGACAGTGACAGTTGATAGATGATATTATTTAACAATTATTTGCCAAAGGCGAAGTGATTATTCACCGAGATGAAGTCGAGGTGAATATTCACCATAATCATTCAGCATGAGGTGAATAATCACGGCGGGCACAAATGACCCTAAAATCGGTCAGGTGAAAACGTCGTATTTTTCCCAAAACATTCATATTTTCAAAAATCTTCCATGAAATGAAATAAAAATTTCAGAGTTTCTTTATTAACCCTTTGACACCCAGAGATTTTTGAGTTTTTTAGCGATTTTCTGGACCTAATCACGCCATAGGAAATTTCGATTCCATATAAGGGGTTTCCATGGAAATCTTGACAGTTCTGAAAGCCCACGGGCTCAGGTTCTGACGTAATCTTTCTCTTTTGGTGAATCTCCTCGAGGAACGGCATCTCGTAGCTACTAGGAGCGGTCAATTTTGCATTTTTAGAGTGTTTATAGCCATTATTCACCACAGAAGCCCCCAGGACAGCATCATTAAGCTTGACTGGTGTGGTAGAGACCGTTCTCCTGGAAGAACTCAGGAGTTTAGATACGAATTCACGAACAGATTTCGACTTTGCCGTTTGGAAATTCAAAATGGCGGACTCAATTGTGAAATCGTCTCTCTGGTCTTTCTGTGGTGGATTCCAGGACCTACAAAGGCATTTTTGGCGACTTTGGACTTGTAAAGAATGCAACCGGTGCAATATTTTGCCTGTAGGACCGAGTGGCTCGACACTCTATATATTCTTAAAAGAGGGATTTTCGGGGGAGATCTATGCCGAAATTCCCGGATGTTTCCCGGCATCCTTTTCGGGCGTGCAGAAGGAAAACACGTGTTAGCGAAAGTGGGCCTAAGGAAATGGCTATTGTTCGGCGAGTTAAGGAAAAGAGAGGGCAAAATTCACGACTATATCAAGAAGAGAGATGGACGTTTGCTGAGAAAGTGGCGTTTTGTTTCGCAAGGATGTATTTTGGAAGAAAATCCAAGTCAAATGTCGTTCATTTTCGAGGTGTAAAATTGCGTCAAAAACACGCATTTTTGATTTTTATGGCAAACAAATTGAACTAATGCCCAGAAATCGGACCTGTAAGTCAGTTTACTTGAGGTTAAAATATGAAGAGTTATCTAGTTGTCACTAATAACTGGCCATGAGATCGATGTTACGAAAATTCAGAAAGTTAGAATTTTTCAAAGCAGTATCGATTTTTACGGGCGGTTTCGGGCGCCGTGGGAGTCAAAGGGTTAATGGTAGTGTGGTATTTCAAACTACTCGATGGCAAAATCTGACGTAATGATGACGTCATAATAAAAAGTTACAATTGCTGTGAAGATTTAGTTTAAACACAATGATAAAATAAATTGCATATTTTGAAAGAGAATAACATCTTGTGCACTTCAGTGAAATTTGCATAATGTTCCAATTATTAGAACCCGAGTTATAAAGGATTTAGATTTTTGATGATGTCATTATCTATGACATCATCAGTTAAAGAAAAAAGCAGTTTGAAGGGACAGAAATCAGCAAAATGACTTTATTGATATTTATTATTGTTATAGAAGTATTTTATTCTACACAATGCAGGATTTTGATGTTTATTAACTCTATTATAGATATTTTAAAATATGTGTGACGTCATAATGACGTTATCACTTTTTTTAGTAGTTTTCAAAATATTATTTGAACTACTTACACTCAAAAAATCAAAATTCTAAAATCAACAAATTTTCCACGTCATAATTCTTCCAATACGCTAAGTATGGCGCTAAAATGTTTTCAAACAAAAAAGTTTTACCAAGAGGTTTATTTTACCGATGGTTTTGTATGAATTATTTCCCACCAAATTTTCCCGGGAAAAAATATCAAGTTAAAAATATTCATAACTCTGGTTGTCTTCGTCCAATTTCAAAACAGTTTTCGATTTCAGGTTAGTTATCACGAGAAGAACAAAGTAATGTCAATTTTGCGATTTTCCAAAAATTTCAAATGACCGAAGTATAATATTAGACCTGAATATCAGAGAAAAGACGAAATTCAGGATAAAAAACTGTTTTATTAGTACTTCTGCATAATGATGATTTTACTTCCGCTCATAATCTCATAATCATTGGTCGCTCAATCAGTCACAGTGCGCATAACTCTATATTCAAGCCTAAAATTATATTAAAGACAGATATATGGAATGCCTGGTTTGATCCCTGTGCATGCGAGTAGAGTTTACAAGTCAGTTTATTCTCTCCTTTGATGATTGTTTTCTCTGATTTCTTCCTTGAAAATACCAAATCTGGTTGAAGTGTCTGTGAGAGTTACTAGTGAGCCCAATTTGTAGTTAAGCTAAATAACTTGACATAAAGTAGTACTAGTATGCGTGTAGGCACTGATATACTAACCATATACCCTGGTATTGGCTGTGGATATCCTGAACAAAGGAATTAGTTGACATTAGTAACAACAACAACAACAACAACAACAATATATTTTATTTACCGGTATACCTTGAGTTTTACAATTTGAAGATTACATATAACATATACAATATGTATTCATACTTTGAATATGGCATGTATGTACACTGTGGTTGTATACAATTACAATATGTAACTCTGTCAGATATAACCAATAAGGTACATAACTATTGTCACTGTAATTTTCTCTTGGAAGGATTTATAGAAAGATGCCATGCAATAAACACATCTAACTGATTCAAACCTTCCATAATACAATTTCATACAGACCAATACAGCCTTATATGTACAGTGTAAGTTTGTATGTTTAACATACAGTGTGTCAATAGCAGTGCCGTACCCTAACCTGATTGAGGTGGATGACCAGGTTGCTGAACTCTCTTCATTTGCTCAAAGTTTTGGTATTCGCTATTTACCTGGAATGTTAGACAAATCAAAACAGTATTTAATAATAATTTAATAATAATAATATTTCAATAACAATAATATTTTAATATTACAATAATGGTGTTTGACTGGAGTGCAATTTATTGGTCTCACATCAAAGAAGGATATTATTTAAAGTGACTATCAACCCAAATTTTTTTATCATGAAAAATTATTATAAAATAATGTAAGGTGAATATTTGCAGGATTTGATACTTTAAAAAGTTATATCAAGACCACTGGCTATTAAGCTGGTCTGTACTTTAAAAAGTTATATCAAGACCACTGGCTATTAAGCTGGTCTGTACTTACAGTTTGGATGAGATTCTCTACTAGTTTTCTAGCAGCTGAAAGACCATCCAATTTAGCATGACTGGAAAAATAAAAATAATCATTACTAGAGATAATAACAAATTCTAACCAAATCAACATTTAATTACTGTCAATTATCAGACGTTGGGAAAATACAGAATGTGAAGTTTAATCAAGTCACATTTTTATGTACAACGTACTTATGTTCAAACATACCTTATATAGATATGAAGGGCTTCAAAGGCTTCTTTGCCTGAGGTAGGTTCTAAGAATCCTGAACCCTTCCCTCGTAGAAAAACCTGACAAAAAATAAAATAAAACAGGCCTAGGAATTGTACTCTAACAGATGTTGTATATTGCACAACAATAATTCATTCCCTTGTTCTTCCGAAACCATTTTTACCATCACAACATACCTTTGCACCAGTTTCTGTAGTAATATGTTGAAAATAACAACCCTAAAAAGAATGATGAAGTCTCATTTAAAGAAAACAAGGCTAACTTTCAGTACATTTTGTACAAAAAGTCACCATAAATTTCAATCTCCACAGAATGTGCATGTACAATTAGAGTTGTTTTCGTACAAGTGGGAAGTACATTGTAGTTACGGCATGGTTCGTGCAGTGACTGTGCCATGTCCAAGCATTCTGATTGTGATTGGTTGAATACCTAGGTGTCTTTGAATCCGTACAGTGATGGTAACTCCATGCTATAAGTTTCTCACTCGTATGAAAACAACTCTTTATTACATCAGTTATCGTTGAAGTGTAATCTGAATATTACAACGTAGACAGCTTTCAATCAAAATAGCGGACATGATTGGTTGAATATCAAGCATGTCCATGTGTAAATACAAACTGTAGAGCCACAGCAGCTCTAGCATGTTTAGCAGTTTAGGGGATTGGGTAGAGGTAAAGGGGGAGGGGGAGTCCCAGTACCCTACTACATACATTGTACATGTAACTTGTACTTATATTTGTACAATGTAGCTAGGTTCTCTTCCACTTCCAGCCATTTATAAGACTAGAGTGGCTTTTTACAAAGCACAGTCTGTCCTTTCTTGCAATTCAGAAATGGCATAGTGTAGCCATTATGAACAATAAGCAAAGAAAGGATCGTTATGTATTGTTTACAAGGCTCAGTATTGTAGTGAGGTGAACAAAGAAAATAGACAGCCTTCAATGTTATACTGTGTATACCTACCACAGGTCCTAAGAGTTTTTCTTTGACATTAAAATCGGATGAACATGTACTGTCTAGACCTACAAACACTTTATCTTGTACATAATGCATCTATAAACAACAACAACAACAAATGATTTGATTCAATATTCAAAAATCAATAATATATTCAATTATTCACAATACCCTGACAGGGAAACGAAAAGTGAAACACAAATGGTTCAAAGTACATGTAGAAGCTACACGTACATTTATCGAATTCATGAATAATTCATGATGGAAATACAATAGAAATCATAAGCGTAGCAGACCTCTGTAAATCGGATACAGAATCGTCCTCATTTGCATTCAACTTTAACCCATTCGCTCCTGAGCTATTTTAATTTTTTTAGCGATTTTCTGGACCTAATCACGTCGTAGGAAATTTCGATTCCATATAAGGAGTTTCCATGGAAATCTTTGACAGTTCTGAAAGCCCACGGGCTCGCGTCTTCACGTGTGCTGTCTTTCTTCTTGGGAGCTCGTAGGGGCTAGTAGTGTTCACTACTCGAAGAGGCCAATTTTGCATTTTTAGAGTGTTTATAGCCATTATTCACCACAGAAGCTGCCAGGACAGCATCATTAAGCTTGACTGGTGTGGTAGAGACCATTCTGCTTAAAGAACCCAGCAGCGAGAAACGATTTTCACGAAGACATGTCGGCACTGCCATTACAAAATTCAAAATGGCGGACTCAACTGTGAAATCGTCTCTCTGGTTGTTCTGTGGTGAATTCCAGGACCTACCCAGGCATTTTTGGCGACTTTGGACTTGTAAAGAATGCAACCGGTGCAATATTTTGCCTGTAGGACCGAGTGGCTTGGCACTCTATAAAACTCTAAAAAATGGAAAGGCGGGATACTTGCTGTCGAAAATTCCCGGATGTTCCCAGCATCCTTTTCGGGCGTGCAGAAGGACTAACACGTGTTAGCGAAAGTGGTCCTAAGGAAATGGCTATTGTTCGGCGAGTCAAGGAAGAGAGAGGGAAAAATTCATGACTATATCAAGAAGAGAGATGGAAGTTTGCCGAGAAAGTGGCGTTTTGTTTCGCAAGGATGTATTTTGGAAGAAAATCCAAGTCAAATGTCATCCATTTTCGAGGTGTAAAATTGCGTCAAAAACACACATTTTTGATTTCTATGAAAAATAAATTGAACTAATGCTCAGAAATCGGACCTGAAAGTCAGTTTACTTGAGGTTAAAATTTGAAGAGTTATCTAGTTATCACTAATAACTGGCCATGAGATTGATGTTACGAAAATTCAGAAAGTTAGAATTTTTCAAAGCAGTATCGATGTTTACAGCCGGTTTCGGCCGGTGTAGGAGTCAATGAGTTAACTTGGATTTTCTCGGCCAAACTGTTCCCTATCATCCAAATTAGAGTAAAACATCCACTTATACATCATTGGATTCGATAAGTCAGATACAATATTCGCGTCCGAACTGTATGGTATTTACAATGGCTTGCCTTCGGCTCGCCATTGTAAATACCATACAGTTTGGCCGCTCATATTGTATCTATTATATAAAATGTAGCAAATGGCTGAATTGTCAAGATGAA
The DNA here is from genome assembly GCA_033675265.1 of Actinostola sp. cb2023. Classification (NCBI taxonomy): domain Eukaryota; kingdom Metazoa; phylum Cnidaria; class Anthozoa; order Actiniaria; family Actinostolidae; genus Actinostola; species Actinostola sp. cb2023. The sequence continues at coordinate 204,560 of JAUJYZ010000989.1, read as the reverse complement.
AGTACATGTACATGTATGTACATGTAGCATAATAATGTTATCATTACAAGCCTATGGAAAGGCCAGGGCTGGTTGTTAAAAAGATTGAAAGTGGACTATTAATATCAAACAACATGTAGCACATGTACACAATACATGTAGGATGACCCATTACTTACGCCAGTAGGCATTGCTTGGGTAGCAACAGCTTGGGTTAATGGTAATGGCGCAGGAAAGCTGGTATTGATTACAGGAGGGGGTGGTTGATAGGGCGACCATCTTGTCTGGCTTGATGTCTGTACTAACGGATGCTTCCCATAGATATCTGAACCACTCATTATCTCTTGTATTCTTCTAACGGCAACTGCATTAAAACACCATAAGTTAATGATATAACAATGCCATCATCAACATAAAATGTGTCACACTGTCTAATAATATTATACTGTAAGTAGGTGAGTATACATACATACAAAGAAGGTTGCACTAAATACATGTAGCATACATACATGTAGCTAATGAACTTGTGGCCCTCTAAGACAGTAATCAAAAGTTTACAATGTTGGAGTGAGTGATTGAGTGAGTGACAACTTCCACTTCAAAAGTACCATCCCAATTAGCCATTACCAAAACGAGCAGGGGACTGGGACCAAGTTCGTAAAACTAATTCATTAAGAAATTAGCAAAAATGGGCATCATTTTCTGAGAGAGCAAACCAAACTGAGCTAATCTGGAAAGTTTGGTGAACTTCGGCTTAATATTGACGATGCTAGAGGGCATCAAAGATGTCTATTTTCCCATACAAATAGCCTGCGTAGCGGCGCACGGGAAAAGGGAAGGATGGAGGGGGAAGGGGATAAGGGGAGGAGGAGGAGAGGAGTGGGGATTGGGGAGAGGGGATTGGGGAGAGAGCGGAAGGGAACGCCTGCAATGATAACCCCACATTCCTCGTATTTTACGTTCAAATTTTGAACGTAAAATTCCCATTGGTTAATCAGCTGTCAATCAAATGCCTCTATTGTTTTAAATGAAAATTGATCTCCGTCGTTTGAAGCGACGGTAGCGACGGTCTAAAAACACTGGCGTTCGATAATGATTTTGATCAGATAGATTCTGAGATGGCCGTATCGTTATAAAACAGAACAAAACTCAGTGTTATAAACTCCTTGTTATAAGGAAAAGGTCGCAAAGCCTAACTTTTAGAGTATTCGCTGAAGTGAAAGGAGAAGCGGTTTTTCTAGTACAACACGAAGCCGATTGAGGCCAAGTTCTTGGGAATCTCTTGTACTACACGAGTCGCCGCCAAAATTGATCTTCGCTAGTGCTGAAGAAGTAGACTGATTCCATAAGCGGCTGCATGTTTTCGCTCTTTTACCCTGGAGGTCACTCAGAATCGACAAAGAGCGAACAGACCGACTTATGGAATCAGTCTACTGAAGAAGTAACAGACAAGGGGTTTCAGCAAGTCAGGCTAAAATACCACAACTGTGCTTTGAACAAGAAGCTCGAGTAACCTGGTTCCAGAGGCTTTGTTAAGCTCTATAATACGATGTCGAACAAGTTAGGGTAAAGCTCGAGCTAATCGTAATGTAGAAAGCTTAATTAACTCGTAATGTTGACAGTTGATTCTCTAGATATCTGGCCCGTTCTCTTCTCTTCTCGATTCTTACATTTGTATATACTGGAATATAGTCTCTAATAAAAACTTCCACGGTAATTTAACTTTCTGGGAATCTAAGGGTTAAAAGGAAGGATTCAGTTGAATGTGGGTTTCTACGGACCGAAGTTCAAAGGTTTTTTGAAGACGGCGATTCGATCAGGAGTTCGTTCAGAAACGTCCGCAATCGTATAAATATGTTGACAGTTGTATGATTCTGTAGATAACTGTCTCTGATAAAAACTTCCTTTCTTCCTTTCATTTAAGTGCTATGTTTATTCAGTTTGTGTAGCCTTTTATAAATACCATAGATCGTAAAAAGACTTTTACTGCGAAAATCCTTGTATCGCGACCTTTCGTTTTGTAAACTTCAGCTGGATTTTGTTTTTTTCTGTTCCGCCAATATATTTTTTGCACTAATTAGTACTAAATACAATACAAAGCAATAGAAATGTCACTATTTAGTACGTTAAATAATGATGTTTATGCTGAGTTAACTTTGTACTCAAGAAATGGACATATATAGTGATTGTCGGAACAGAAAAACCCAAAATCCAACTGAAGTTTTCAAAACGAAAGGTCGCGATACAAGGATTTTCGCTGTAAGCGATCCATGCCTTTCCCTCGTTCGTTTGTCAAAGTACATGTACATTTCACACTTCACAGTGTAAAAAAGACGATTTTGATTGGTTTATTTATTTCGCAATCTTGAATATTAATTAGGGGGTGTATTGAGGAATGTGGGGGTATCATTGCAGGCGTTCCCTTCCGCTCTCTCCCCAATCCCCCCTCCTCTCCTCCTCGATCCTCCCCTTCCCCCTCCCTCCTTCCCTTTTCCCGTGCGCCGCTACGCAGGCTACATACAAACTCTGTAAGTTTTTGACGTTGTCCAGCCAAACCATACATTCACTGTAAAATTTTGGCTGGACAAAACAATTTCAAAAGTTTATAATTCCGACAGAATTCGCTCAAATCACATCAAACTTTGCACAGATACTAATTTCAACATACTGTTACATTAATTTCGTAATTGCATTAATTCTCATAAACTCGTTCCCAGTCCCCTGCTCGTTTAGGTAACTTGTGGATGCTTTGCACTCCACAAGTTAAAAAGGAGATTACACAAATTGTAACTGTGAAAGTTCCCTCCCAAGCTTCATGTGTAAGAGCAATCTGAACAGTAATCTACTACATGTATATACATTGTATATTTCAAGTACTTTTCAGGTACAGTGGAACCACTGTTATCTCAAACTGTTAGAGTAAGTAAAAAATGGTTCGAGATAATCAAGTAAATTTTACAGGAAAAATGATGATGGGTTATTGTTTCTACTGTAGTTGGAGATTATTGAGGTTCCACTGTATGCAACTATTGTACTTACTGTCAACCTTGTTTTGTGAGGTCCCTTGTACACAAAGATATAATGGCCTCAACCTGTCAAATGATTGATATATTTAGAACAACTTTATGACAATAAAACAGTTTAGATGAGTTTCTTGCGTGTAACCAACAGTAATTCAATACACACCCTTCAATTTCCAGTTTCTTCTCCTCAGCATCCATGTAGCGACCTTTAGTAGATACCGCAGCACCACTGTATCGACTGATCTGAAAGTACAATAGAAAATTATTATTATTTTATTTATATTTTTCTAAATCATTTTTATTGCAGTATAACTACAAAATGTGTATCTGCCTACATTTGTACGTAAAAGTTTATATTGATACAAGAGAAAAGGAGACTGACTGGGAGAGGTACAGTTACGAGGCTTTTGCCACAGTGTACAGCCAAGCCTAGTTGTATGGTACTGGAAAATACAGTCTGAGTTCAAGTGACGATGACAATTCTTATTTGGCACCATTAGGATGCACTACAAGTTAGTGTTGATTGCAAATACCTCATCTTGTGTTGTGCCTTTACATAAAATTATCCTGAAAAACAAATGTTGATATAGAGTAAGATACATGTGGATTAAACACACACAATTAACTACAATCCTTTTAAGTTTGAGTTTCATTAATAATAATAATATAATAATATTTATTGTATAATCCTTACAAGGCTCTTTCATATGTAATTACAGCTGGGGGTATGTATTCACAACATAAACAAAATCAATAACCAACGTACATGTACATATAAATGTATACTAACTAACCTTGATGACGAATCATTAATTTCTACTTCGGCAGTAATAAGATCTTGGTCTTTCTCAACTTTAGGCAATGGTTGAGGTGTTAAAACTATTGTTGATCTTACCTATAGGAAAATAATAAACACTATTCATAACACTCTAATGAGATGCAAAGATAAAATACGGTATAATAATGCCTCGTTAACACCTACGTGCACATGTGCATGTGTACAGTGGCAATAAATACGGCATCAAAGGCAGGGCACTCCCTTCTTGCTCAGTTCCAGTGGAACAGTGGTCAGATGAATTTTTCTTTGTTTTTGATACGACCCATGCGAATCATTCTGAATTCATGGCCGAAGTACGAATGCTGATAGAACCTGCTCCTCTGGTAGAAGAAAGAGAACTTGAGGTATAAAGTTTTACGTTTTTGATTCATTTCAAGTCAGCAGCAACATGGGTGCTTTGGTGAAAACCGCACAAATTTCTATCTGATGATGGCCGAAGGTGATAAGGTACAATTCCCTGAGTTGCCAGCTCAACAAGAACCGCAAGCTGAACAGCCTGAACAGCAACAGCCGCAACACCAATAACCAAGATTGAAAGTCAGAGTTCTGTGTGAACAGGCATGAAATTGCCAGTGTTTGATTTGGGAAATGACTTTCTCGGCGGGGGTTCGAGGAAAGATTGCAAATGAGTTCTGTGTGAACAGGCATGAAAATGCCAGTGTTTGATTTGTGGAATGACTTTCTCGGTGGGGGTTCGAGGAAAGATTGCAAATGAGTTCTGTGTGAACAGGCATGAAAATGCCAGTGTTTGATTTGTAAAATGACTTTCTCAGCGGGGGTTCGAGGAATGATTGCAAATCGGAGTTCTGTGTGAACAGGCATGAAATTGCCAGTGTTTGATTTGTGAAATGACTTTCTCGGTGGTGGTTCGAGGAATGATTGCAAATGAGTTCTGTGTGAACAGGCATGAAAATGCCTGTGTTTGATTTGTAAAATGACTTTCTCGGCGGGGGTTCGAGGAAAAATTGCAAATATCGGAGTTCTGTGTGAACAGGCAGTGTTTGATTTGTAAAATGACTTTCTCGGCAGGTTGGTTCGAGAAAAGATTGCAAACGAGTTCTTGGGAATAGCTATTGTTCTTTGTAAACAGGCTTGACAATACCAGTGGGTAATTTGCAAAATGACCTTCTAGTCGGGTTGGTTCAGAGAAGATTGCAAATGAGTTCTTGTGAATAGCTATTGTTCTTTGTAAACAGGCTTGACAATACCAGTGGGTAATTTGCAAAATGACCTTCTCGTCGGGTTGGTTCAGAGAAGATTGCAAATGAGTGCCGTTGTGAATAGCTATCATGTTCTGTGTAATCGGGCACGATATGCTGTCGCTTGATTGGCTAAATGACTGTCCGGGCGGGGTGTTTGATCGAGAAGAGATTACAATTGTAATGAAACAAAGTTTATGATGAATTTCTAGTAGCTCTTCGGCTTGTCATTTATGGATTCAGACACTGAATAACAAGCTTTGAAAACCTTACAAGGCGATGGATACTTTGACAAAGCCATCGCTTGAGAGTTTTTTGAGAATAATTATGAACCCGGCTTCCGCCCGTCCCAGGCCCGAGTTTACATACCGAGTTTAACAAATTAATATGAAGCGTTGGAGTTGGTGGATTCGTTAAAGAACGCAGCTCATGATGCTAATAATGGAAAGACTAACTACTACCGAATTACCTATGAGACACTCCGGGATAAAGTTAGTGAGGGGAATGTATATCACAGGGCATGGGTGTCCGCTGCTTGTACTTTCAATCAGTCCGCTGTTTGTACTTTCAAACAGTACAAGAGCGATTTGATCACTCTCGGCGCCAAAAATAATAAAGTTCGACTTGGTGCACGGATCATGAAAATGGGTTTGAGCTACCAATAAACAGTGTATGTGTAATATTTAATAGCTTCAACATATTTATATACAATAAAAATAATTAAGTCTCAGAGTTTTGATAGCTTTGAAAAAGGGGTATCTAAATCAATCCCCCCAGTAACACTGGGTCTTGGCTGTTATCTCTCTCGTAACATGTCTCGTAACATGTCATCCTGTTTCTTGATCTTTTATTCCAGGAGAGTATATCCTGTAAGCTTCAGCTAAGATGTGAAGTACTTTATTGACAAACTTACCGAAAGCCTAGTACATTCGTTAAGTACCCTAATGCCATATATGGCAATACCACATTAGGTAATATGAATCATGACATCTTTCCCCTTGAGTCTAAAATACTCAGTATCAATGTAAACAAACTGTTCAATGTCTGTGACAAATTGTCATAAACAAAAATGACTTATAAGGATATACTTATCTAACAGTTCACAACTAATGTTTATAAATCTAGCCTTTGTGGTCTTTTGACAATACGGCCTGATCTGGTTGCATAGTTCTGATCTTCACAATGCTCTGTTTCTTTACTTGGAGCAAGGTCTTCTGGTTCCTGTGGTTCTTGTGGTGCAACTGTGGGTAGTGGGTCTGTGTTAGTTGGATCTCTTGCATCAAGGATATCCCGCCTGTTCCTCCTATACTGACTGCCATTAACATCTACAATGTATGACCGTGGCTGTTCAGTCTTAGCTGTAACTGTTCCAGGAATCCATATGTTCTGACTTTCATCTCTAAGGTGTATCTGATCTCCTGGTCGCAGTGGGTTGAGGGGCTTGCTGCCCCGGTCGTAATATTCTTTCTGTTTCACCTGTCGTTCCTGTAGGTTCTGCGTCACCTGTCGATAGTTATAGGATGAAGGGTGTAGGAGACTCCCACTGGTTGGCAGTAGGGTTCGAGTCCTTCTACCCATTAACAACTGTGCCGGTGATAGGCCAACTCCTTCAATTGGGGTGTTCCTGATATTCAACAGTGCAAGATTTGGGTCAGACCCATCATACTTGGCCTTCTTCAGGATTTGCTTAGCAGTCTGGACAGTGCGTTCGGCCAATCCATTTGACTGTGGGTACCTGGGCGATGAGGTAATGTGTTTGAAGTGATATTCTTGTGAGAAATCATGAAATTGTGAACTGGCGAACTGTGGCCCATTGTCGGTGATTATCTCATCTGGGATGCCATGCCTTGCAAGGTGTGGTTTCAGGTGTCTGATTATGGCAGCACTAGTAGTGCTAGTGAGCTTTGTTATTTCAAAGTACTTGGAGTAGTAATCTGAGATAACCAAATATTCCTCACCATCTAGGTGGAATAGGTCTAGTGCAATGCGTTGCCATGGCCGTTCAGGGACTTCGTGTCCAATCATTGGTTCCTTTGGCTGGTTGTTTCTAAATCGTAGACATGTTCCACATTTCGATACCATATCTGCTATCTGGCTACTCATACCAGGCCAATAGAGTACATCTCGAGCACGGCGCTTGCATTTCTCAATTCCAAAGTGGTTTTGGTGTATTTTCTGTAGCATCTCGTTTCGTAGTAATGTAGGGACAATTAGTCGCTCCCCTCTCAGAAGTACTCCATTATGAGCAGTGATTTCATCACGTATATGCCAATATTCTCTGATACTTAGCGGTGCTTTGCCCTTGTCATTAGGCCAACCTTCCATCACAGTGTTGTGGAGGTCTTGTAGTATTGGATCTCCTTTGGTCTGCTGCCTAAACTCTTCTAGTTTTCCTTCAGTAATAGGTAAATATTCGGTGATATGGACTTGGAAGTTGTCCTCTGGTGTTCCTCTGACGTCTGAAGTTGGGGCGCGACTCAGTGTATCAGCAATATAGAGGCTTTTTCCTGGCTTGTATCCAACAAGTAGGTCATATTTCTGTAGCTGGAGCATCATTCTTTGTAGTCTGGGTGGGGCCATCGTTAGGGGTTTTTTGAACAGGTACTCCAATGGCTTGTGGTCTGTTTCAACTTCCACCTGTTTGCCATATATATATTGGTGGTATTTAGTGCATCCATAGACTACAGCAAGTAGCTCTTTCTCAATCTGTGCATAATTTTTTTCAGCGTCATTTAGAGATCGAGAGGCATAGGAAATCGGGTGTCCCTCTTGGAGTAGACAGGTGCCAAGTCCATATGAGGACGCGTCAACGGATACTGTGACTGGTTTGTTGACATCATAGTATTTCAGTATATGTGGGTCGGTGACTTTAACTTTGATGTCCTGGAATGCGTGGTCATGTCGCTCATCCCAGTGCCATGCGGTTTCCTTTTGTAGTTCTCTTAGGGCTTGGGTGGAGTTGGACAGGTTTGGTAGAAATTTTCCAAGGTAGTTCACCATTCCCATGAACCTCTGCAACTCTTTGATATCTGTCGGGACTTTCATTTCAGCAATTCCTTTGACTTTATCTGGGTCTGGCTTTACTCCTTCTGCAGTAATGATGTGTCCAATATAGGATAGCTCGTCTTGTAGGATCTTGGACTTCTCCTTGTTCAGCTTTAGATTAATGGCTCGAGCTCTCTTTAGGACCTTGGCCAATCTGTCGTTGTGTTCTTTTTCGTCTCGACCCCAGATTAGTATGTCGTCCACTATTTCATCACACCCCTCGATGTCTTCAAAAGCTTGTGACATGCGTCGCTGAAATACCTCTGGCGCTGAGTTAATTCCAAAAGGCATCCTGTTCAATTTATACCTCCCAAAGGGTGTGTTAAACGTGGTAAGGTTACTGCTGTTGTCATCTAGCTTGATGTGCCAGAACCCTGCTGAGGCATCCAGTGTGCTGAAGTACTTTGCGCCACTAAGCTTTGTAGCTACTTCTTCGATAGTTTTCATTGGGTAATGTTCTCTTTTGATGGCTTTGTTCAAGTCTCTTGGATCCAAGCAGACTCTCAATTTTCCATTACTTTTCTCAGTGATGACATATGAATTAACCCATTCAGTTGGTTCAGTTACTTTCTCTATGACATCTAGCTGTTCCATTCGTTTCAGCTCCATTTCGAACTTGTCACGCAGGGCAAACGGTACCTTTCGTGGCGGATGAATGACGGGAGGAACTGTCGGGTCTATCTTAATACTGTATTCTCCACTGAGGCATCCGAGACCTTTGAAGACATCTTCATACATAGCCATTATTTCGTCTGCTTTGGCGGTAATTGTCGCTTCCGCTGAATCTGTCGATGTCTGAGGTCTGTTGGCAGGATTGCGTGACATGTTTACGTCGGGTTTGCTCGAGGTCAATGTGTAGACACGTTGAACTAAATTTAATTCCAAACATGTCGCTAGGCCTAGTACTGGTGGACTGTCCATGTCTTGATTAGTTATCTGGAACTCTATGGGGTAATATTTTCCTTTGTAGGTGATCAGCAGAACGGCTTTTCCAACGACTTTGATTGTATGACCGGAGTAAGACACTAACTTTGATCCAGCTTTTGACGGTTGTGCTTTGGAAATCGTTCGGTAGATTTTCTCGGGCATCACGTTACATTGGGCGCCGGTATCTATTTTGAGGCTGATGGACCGTTGCTCGATGTCCAAAGTTATCCTCCATTCGCTTTGCTGGCGTTCTGTTGAAATAGTTCCAACAAAAAGTTCTTCTGATCCGTCTGATTCGTGTTGTTGTTCAACTGAGTGTATGTCATTCCGCTTGGCTCGACAAACACTTGCGAAGTGATTTTCGCGATGGCATTTACGGCACGTTTGACCAAACGCGGGACATTTTCTGAACTCGTGTATTTTCCCACATCTATAACACGGTTTGTTGGACGGTTGGTTCGAAGGTTGTCGTTGATTCGGTTGTTTACTGTAATTTCTCTGTGATTGAATGGCGTGTAGTGGCTGTTCAACCGGACCAAGGCTCTGTGATTGAACTTTGCTCATTTCTGCTGAACGACACAAGTTGATTGCCTTTGTTAAGGTCACATCCTCTTCGCTCAGCAATTTCTCTCGAACTTTTCCGTCAAGAATTCCACTCGTATCAGCGAATCGGTCAATTCGCTGAACTCGCAGGATTTGGCTAGCTTTCGTAGCTCTGTGACATACCTGTCAATCTTCTCGTCTGGTTCTTGGCATCTCGTGTTGAATTTATGTCGTTCGTACGTGACGTTTTTTCGCGGGTTACAATACGCTTCAAACTTCTTTATTAGTGGCTTGACCTTGTTGGCCTTCGCTTCTTCGAACGTAAATGTGTTATAAATCTCTAACGCATCCTCTCCTGCAATGGTAAGGAAGGTCGAGTACTGGATTTTCTCGTCTTTCCCGTCTCGTCCGGTGGCGTTCATGTAGAGGTTGAACTGTTGTAGCCATCGCCTCCAATTGTCTGCAACGTTTCCTTCAAAGGACAAAGGTTTCGGGGGCTTCAGAGAATCCATGTCGGTTGATAAAATCGGCGTGTTTCGTTTCTGACACCATGTAAGCTTCAGCTAAGATGTGAAGTACTTTATTGACAAACTTACCGAAAGCCTAGTACATTCGTTAAGTACCCTAATGCCATATATGGCAATACTATTATACCATATTAGGTAATATGAATCATGACATATCCTGGCCTTGGGAACGTGATGTTCAATTTCACATGCGGATCACCGCTCAAGCAGAAATAACGGAAAATGATCATGTGCGAAACCCTGTCAATGTCAGCAGAGAGATGACACATGTCAGGGGCAGATCCAGAAATTTGTGAGGGGGTGTCCAAATAGAAAAATCGGAAACTGTTTTATCAGTTTATACGATTCCTGATTTCTCGAGGTACATGTACATGTAGCTATTGACTTCGAGGTTAATTCGAGTTTACTAATTTTGAAGCGTCCCACCACACCATCAATTGGCGCTTAGTCGAGCATGTCCACCAGCGTAAGACGTCTTGGATGCTTCCTGGCAAAGTTCGTTACTATGGTTTTAATGTCAATGGGCATGTCATAATGGACATGCGTTAACGCTAGACCGTTAAGTCGGTCCTATCCCATAATGCTTCTCATGTAGGTCTTTAAGTAGGTGAGCTCACTGTTGGCTCTCTTGGTCTCACAAGATGACACGCCGATGGAACAAAGGATCTTCAGCAGCACATGCGTATTGGGAAGGTTGTTCAGTCTGCATGCCTTCAAAGCTTCGCTCGCTGTCGCAGGGATCGAGACTATCAAGTGGGCCGGCTTTTCACCATTTCAGTTCCCACAGTTCGAGTTTGACATTCAATCCTGGCCAGTGGGCTAGGAAGATCACTCTCGTACTACCACTTTATTTTGCAACCGTTTGCGGCTTCCAGAAATAATGTTCAGTTGGAATAAAGTGAAGGCCTTCTGCCCAAAACTTAGATAAGACAGAAACTGGCAATCTAGTTGTGACAGTAGCTCGTCTAAGTATCCCAGTGTCCTCTTGTAGTCCTCCTCGTGTGTAGTGGCCGGAGTGTTCTGTGGTGTTGCTAGCACCCGCAGGTTCGCGGAATAGAAGCCAACCTCTACAGATCAGGACATTTCTGATGCTTCCTGGTACCACTCCCTGAATTTATCGTCCACTTTTGTTCTCTCTTGCTTGAGGGAACTTACGATGTCGTTTATAAGCCGGTTGTAAATGCGTGTATGACATCCTGCACTCGACACTGAGAGCCCATTAGATTTTTTATTACAACAACTAAAGTGACGATAATTTTTAATGACTTTGCCTCTTGATTAGTATCTCTGTTGTAGCTCCTGTCAGCTGCCATTTCTCCAAGAGATCTTTCAATTGCAGGGTATAGCTCGCATAATACTTCGAAACTGTCGTGCCTCTACAAACCTGGTCTGATGCGTGTCAAGGCGTTTCCTTTTTGTATCTGACAGGACCCCCTTTATCCACTCCTGCAGGTTCTTGTTTCTTTTTGGTGAATTGTTGAAGCCGATAGTACAAATTTCTCGGATGTGTCCACCATGTTTCTAACCAACCGTTGCTTGGAACACTGACTAATCTGATATTTAAAATCCATGCAGTTGAGCAACTCAATTAGTGTTCACGCTACGATGAACGTACCTGTTGAAAGTTTCCAGAATGGAACGCTGTGTTGGACGCACAAGCTCTTTTTTATGATTTATTTGAATTCTTTAATTGCTGGCTTTCAATCAGCTGTTAAAACTCCTTGAATCTCATTATTTGCTTCAAATGACGGGCAAACACTGCCCTCCATGTGCTATCAAGCAGAGAGTATTCTATTGAAAAGGTGCAATTCAGCTGATGAAAATTCCTCACGAGACCGGAAATGACGTCTAATGAAATCAAGCAATTCTCGTCAAAAGAACTGAAGACTGAACGATACAGCAGCGTGTCAAAAGCTCGGCATATCACAAAGTTAATGTTACGTGGAATTGGCTTGTTTGTCTAGCTGATTGTCTGGCCAATTTAGTAACAATTAGGGCTTGAATTTTCATCTCGTTTTTGAGGTATTGGATCTTTATTAGTCGGGCTTCCTGTGGAAGGCCCGACTCTAAAAATGCAGACTGTTCGTCGTCTTCTTTGACCTCAAATCGCCATCTGGGTTCTACAGCACATGTGCTCTTTACTGGCCGCTAAGATAATCACTGAAGGCTCTAACAACATGGTTTATCAACACGAGACATTGCTTCTGAATTCACAAACATTGTTGGAGGAAGGTCATGTCATCTTGTTTTCAATATAACCACAATAATTCATAGAGATATGGATTTATCAATCCAGTACTAGTACTGCAAAGGGTTTAGAGATCTTTAGAACTTAGAATGAAGTGAGTTTCTTTTATTATTATTTTAAAAAAAATTCCGTTTCATTGTTTTCTTTCTTCTTTTGAGGGGTGGAGGTGAAAACATTTGGAAGTGAAAAGAAAAACCTCAGCCGAAGGGGGTATCCGGTGCACCGTGGGACACCCCCCTGTCATGTTACTAATCCCTGGCAGGATACCAATGAACTGAAATGCTTTGTGTGTGCGTTTCCTAATGCCAATCTACGTAAACGTGCCAGCCATGATTAGTATCATAAAGTACAGCTAAGGCATTTTTACCCCGATATTTGTGGTTTTAGTTTTTACTAACACATATAAATACAAACTGTAGAGCCACAGCAGCCCTAGCATGTTTAGCAGTTTAGGGGATTGGGTAGAGGTAAAAGGGGAGGGGGAGTCCCAGTACCCTATTACATATATTGTACATGTAACTTGTACTTATATTTGTACAATGTAGCTAGGTTCTCTTCCACTTCCAGCCATTTATAAGACTAGAGTGGCTTTTTACAAAGCACAGTCTGTCCTTTCTTGCAATTCAGAAATGGCATAGTGTAGCCATTATGAATGTAATAAGCAATGAAAGGATCATTAATTTGTTTACAAGGCTCAGCATTGTAGTGGGAAGAGAACAAAAGAAGGGAGACAGCTCTGGTAGACAGAAGCTATATACCCCCTTTCTTTCAAGCTTTTCCATGATGATTTTCAAAACTGGCAAAAATGTGAAATTAACTGGCAATATCATGGGTCCATGCTTTTTGACAGCCCAGAGTATTGGATACTCACTATACATGCAGTGCTACCAGTGAAAGAAATGCAGGCGGCAGTAGTAGGTACATTTTCTCATTTCTTTCGTGAGACATTGCTGCAAATACAAAAGTTTTGCCTGTCTTCCTTCAGGGTTGAAGTATGATCAACCTGGAAATTGCTGGCTACTTTCACATGTTTGTGCATATATATGTAATTTAGCTGAGGTATAGCTCCAAATGTGAGAGGTTTACTTACCACAGGTAACACAGATCCAGTATTTTTAGCAAGTTTTCCTTTAGCAGCCAACATGGCTGTGAGCTTAGCTGCTCTTTCTCTTGCTGCTTCGGCAGCTGAATTAGGAGAGCCTCCATTACTGTCTGCCACAGCATCTGCTGGTATGTCCCACTTGCTTTTTCTCCTAAGTACAAGTACAATAAACAATACTAGTCAAGAGCAAATTTATTGGTTTCCAAATAGGGAAAGGATGCCACGAGAAAGCATTGTATAACTATTTTATCCCACATCATAGAAAATATCACTAAAAAAATTGCTGCAAAGTATGATGCAGCAAGAGGAAGGAAGAGTGGAATACTGCCGAATATGCAACAGCAATTCTGCTCTCTGATTGGTTGTATTTTCTGTGATGTGGGATAAATGGGAGTACAGTTAGATAGATAAAGGTTGTACATCAGTAAGACAGTATAGCTAAGTTCTCTTCCACTTTCAATTATAGTAAAACTGAAAATGGCTTTTTACAAAGCAATTTATCTACCTTTCTAGGTATTTAGAGATGGTATCAAATGAACCATTCTAATATCAAGAGTAGAAAGGATAGTTATGAAGTATGATTTAACAGTACAGTATAAAAACCTTTTATCTACATACAAAACTACTAACACAGATCAAACTAATAATTCTACTGGGGTTTTTACTACATATTTCACATATAACTTTTGTAGACTGATATTTAGCTTATACAATGTAGTTTTAGCACCATGTACAACTACAATCTACATCCTCTACATGCACATTGCCATTGGCAGTTATTAAATTAGAGAATACTAATATTTCAACCAGTAAATTACTGTCAACAAAGTCAAATATTCAATCAAAATGGCAATAAATTCTCTATTGCACGCACCATATTCAAAATGGCTTCCAAAATGGCGCTCACAAAGAACATTGAAATATTGACGAAAACGTCAACTCAAAAGACAATTAGATCCAAATGTCTAGACCACATAATAACTTAGATAGTAATGTTTATGTCTATACTATCTTATAAGTCATTTAGATACGAATAAATACAAAACTAGCAATTATTTAAAGCGTTTTTCTCATTTCTTACCTCGCCATCTTTGAATGTAGCAAAGCATGACGGGACATGTAACGCGTCTTGTACCAGTCTCTCGTGGAATTATCATTTCACAGGAGGCCCAACAATATAAAGATGGCTGACTCACTTTCAGTTAGACCTGCATGGCAATATGAAAATAGAGAAGACAAAACAAAATTCTGCCCCGAATAACAAATAATTCAGTAGAAATAAAACAAATTACAGTGTGGACACTCGAACCGTGAACACTTCAAGTTTTTTTCAAACTTTTTTTTTCGAACTCCTCATATGCATAGCCTCTCAAATATATGGAGCATTGAGTTTAAATACACTTAGTGATCAAAATAAATCATTTTTCTGATCAATTTGCTCAATCGATAATTTATATATTTGTACGAAAAACCGATTTCTACCGTACATTGGCTGTATTGAAAATTGCTACGTTATGTTAGTTTTGATAACCATCTCCAAATTCGTTGATTGTCCAGATTTGTTTACGTACAATCCTTGGCTTTCTTCACAAAATGACACTGGAAAAGATTCTGAACAGCTGGAACATCTAGTAATTAGGCGAAAAATTAGGAAAAACTATTTCTCCCATACATTTACTGTATTGAAAATTGCTACGTTATGTTATTTTGATAGAACCATCTCCAAATTCGTTGATTGTCCAGATTTTTTAACGTACGATCCTTGGCTTGGCTTTAAAAAATGACATTGGAAAATATTCTGAGCGACTGAAACATATAGTAAGGCTAAACATTAATTAGTAGGAAGTTATCTGCAGTGACGTGTCGTCTCTCAACCAATGAAAATCCCGGAGAAAATAATGTGAAATTGTTTTTTAAATTTGTAAAAAAAAACACTGTAAATTGTCCATCCGATAAATCGTTTTTATTATTATTAAAACACAGCAATCGTTTTTTATCGTTTTTATTATCAAATTTCCGAAACAGGTTCAAATTAGTTGAGTCCAAAACGAACTTGACGATGTTATTATTAGTACTACACGCGACTACACGCAAATATTACAACGTAATATTGTAACAATTTTACGCGTCTTGTACCTGCGATTGAGTTTGCCTCTGTGTTTGTGCTGGAGGTGGAGCGGGGGGAGAGATTTCCGATTCTGACTCGATGCAGCAGTGGTTACAAACAATATATATTATCCCCCCCCCCCCCCCCCCCCCCCCAAAAAAAACACATCGGCGATCCGGTATTTTATAGGGATTGGTAAACTGAGAAATCCCATTTTATTAAAGAGCTGGTATTTTTTTAGGGTATGAAACTTCCATCTTGAATGCGGTATCCCGGGGAGGAATCCGATGGTATTTTTAGGGTCATTTTTAGACCATGAGGTATTTTTAGGGTGAGAATTATTATTATTTTCACGGTTTGGTATTTTTTAGGTTTATTTTCAAGTTTTCCGACGGTCATCCCTACCCTTTTTACCTCGAAGAACCCCCCCCCCCCCCCCCCCCCCCCCCGGTGATATTACACAACAGCAGGTAACGCTTGCCATTCAGGCTATCAGATCTTTCGATACTATTGATGCGTTCCAGCTGTTCTAGGATGCTCTAATTGCCTGGGCGTTTTGCCATGTGTTTACCAAGCCTAGTAAAGAAGAGATCTATCTTCCTGCACCGGCTTATACCCCTCTAGAAGAGTATTGACAAGGTGGGCGATCAGCGGTAAGTAGCAAATACGTACGAGATATCAGTAACACAAGAGAAAGATGTAGGAAGAGTTCCTATAAAATTACAGCGAAATTATGGCATTTTATAGATACGATCCTAGTTGAGTATTTGTTTGTTGGATGTAGTAGTGCGCATATCAGTCAGTAAGGCTACTATACAGCGTATGGTGCAAATGACCAAATGGTCTCGTACTTAGTGCAGCGGTCTATCGATTGAACTATATATATCACTGATGATATATTGTGAGATGAGTGTTGGGTGTATAGAATATAGAATGTAAGAAGTGAGTGTGAGAGTCGTGTCCCCACTAGTGAGATGAGTGTTGGGTGTATAGAATATAGAATGTAAGAAGTGAGTGTGAGAGTCGTGTCCCCACTAGTGAGATGAGTGTTGGGTGTATAGAATATAGAATGTAAGAAGTGAGTGTGAGAGTCGTGTTCCCACTAGTGAGATGAGTGTTGGGTGTATAGAATATAGAATGTAGTAAGAAGTGAGTGTGAGAGTCGTGTCTCCAATTCAGTACTGCTAAATACATTGACACGTTAAAAAAATCAGGATTTATATATTAACAACAAACTTTGCTAGAAATCAGTCATTCCTGATCGAAATCGTGGTTGAGGGGTAGTTGTGATGTATGTCAGTAATAAGAATATTACGTTAATTTATGTCCTTCGTGTCCAATGACAATATTGGCTCAGTTTCAATTATTCTAAACATACACAGGTGTGGTGCTTGACGTTTTTTTAATCAAGTTTGACATATAGAAACTCGATCTTTGTGTACGAAGACTGATAAAGGCATAAAATGACAGACAGTTGAAAATAAAAAACAAATGATCGATGACTATGATAACAAATTTAATTCAATTGTTATTTTAATAATAATAATAATAATAATAATAATAATAATAATAATAATAATAATAATAATAATAATAATAATAATAATAATGATCCAATGACTAACTAATTTTTAAATTTTGTAAATAAGGATGTATTTTATCTATTTTTATCTTTTTATATGTAATTATATAATTTTTTGGAGAAATAAAGTTTGTATAATAATAATAGTAATAATAATAATAATAATAATAATAGTTTGTTCAACAGATTCTTCGCCTATAGAATGCTTTCTAAAAAACTATCTAAGGTTAATATATATCATACAAACTATATAGCTATCAGTATAATAACGCCTCTTGTACTTGCGCTTATTCTTGCGTCAGGCCTGTTTTCACAGTGACATACGGCCTCTTGTGCTTGTGCTCATGCTTGCGTCAGGCCCGTTTTCACAGTGCATGACATATGGCGGCTTGTGTTTGTGTTTATGCTTGCGTCAGCGCAGTCGGTGATGATGCAGTTAGCTAATAAATTTTACCCGGTAGATAAATTCTATCCGCGCGGTGGATAGTCTACCTTTCGTACAACCGGGGCCTGATGGGCAATTATGTGGTAATGACGTCATTGCATGGTAAAAGTAACATATATAAAAACGAAGTATCATAAAAAAGCAAGTTAATCGTACCTATCTGCAGTGCGTGGCTAAAACTACTTCAACCTCGCTCATAAAGAAACTCTTGCTCCAGGACGCGAACTTTAATAAAAGCGCTCACTCTAGTACTGACAGATTACAGACATTCAGGCGTACTGTTACGCCTGCTCTTCGAAATTGGTTTTTAGGTTAAAGTGGGGTTGGTACACCCTTTTAATTTCTCGCACTGTTGATCGAGGTTTCAAGTTGGTGAGACTAAAGATGCTATTAAAATACCACGACCTACAAAAACGTATATTTGTACACCAGATTGACATGTTTATGAGTAATACTGGACTGATCGGCTTACGATAAGTAATGGTAATAGAACTGAGTGGAGTGCAATTTGGTCTGAAATCATACGAGTGATTACAAAATTGCACGACCGCGTAGCGGGAGTGCAATTTGTTATCACGAGTATGATTTCAGACCAAAATTGCACGACACGAAGTTCAATTACCTATTAATCATATTCATTTTGAAATCTTTTCAAATACACTCATTATATTTAGGTGGTAAGTTACAATAATAAGAATAATTTTGATGCCTAAAATACAACTCTTTCATTCTAAATTACAAATTACTTTTTATGAAGAATCGTTTGAATTTAATAAAATTAGAGTTTCTGTGCGAAAATAAAAAAAATAAAAAATTGGTGCAATTAATGATCCAAAATAGTGCAATTAATGATTTAATCGCACCATTTTTAGCCAATCAGATTGCAGGATTTACTAGTGATTTCAAAATGAATATGATTATATACGTTATAACCCATCGATAAATTTTCGCGCGCGCCCATTGGTTAAAACGGGTCACGTGGTACGATTTCACTGGACGGATGAGAGGTAATATCCCCCAGTTTTGAGATGATATCCCCCAGTTTGGAGACAAATGAAATTATCTGAACTTTTTTATTTTTAATAGGTAAATTAACAGGTATTTGAGGTATTTTTATAATTTTTCGATCCTTGAACTACTGAACGAACGTCAAAATCGGCGCCCAAAAATTCACTCAAATAAAACCCAAAATATCAAGAAAACCACTCAAAAAGCTTCAAAAACTATCAATCTTTTATTTTCGAATACGTTTTTAGAAGTTTACACATGAAAAGATCTCAAACGGAACGGATATTTGAACTCGATGAAACTTGTTTTCTTCATCCGTCATTTTGTTTCGGTTTCTTCAACATTCAAATCGACGTAGAAAATTTATCGTAGGGTTATAAAATAAATAAACCCCTTTCTGGCTTACTGGTATATCGGCTGATAATGTCCTTGGCTTAGAGATGGTCCTCAAAATATCACAGTTGCCCTCGAAGCTTCGCTTCTCGGCCAACTGTTCATTTTTCGGACCGCATCTCTCAGCCGCGGACATTATCAGCCGATATACCAGCCGCCAGAAGGGGTTTATTTACTAAATAATCCTTAAAGTGTATATGAAGACTATGAAGCGAATTTTTATTTATTTAGCGGCATTAGAATTAACATATCACGATTTCAAACCTGTATAATTCGCCAATGCGAAGCTCAAATCACAAAACACTCAACCATCCCACTATTCACTTCATATGTAATCGATTTTCAAAAGAAAAAAAAATCGCGTCATATGCGCTTATTATGGTTCTTTTCGTGCAAAGCATCATCTACTGATTAGTCCCTGAAGCAAACACCTGCAGCTTAGTTTCTATGCATTCTTTGTTATTTTAATTTCTTACTTTATAATAATAATAATTATTATTCATTTCTTGATAACGCATTTCTAAAATCTCAATGCTTTATCGGTAGTTTGTTGTTAAAGTGAAGCTAGAGCCTAACAAAGCAACACTTGTATGCTCTGTGATGTATCGGGAATTTTATCAGATAAAGAAAAGACGCGGAAAAACTTATCTATAGTTTCATTCTCACGTTCGCACTTTGATGTGTACGCGACCACCAAGTGCAAATGAAGACTTGGATTTTGACCCATGATGCTTTTCGGTCCGTGTCCAACCCCCCCGCTGCACGTTACCAGCTTAAACAAATAGTATCTCAGTGACAATCAGTTAATATTACCCATCTACAGTAGCAACTGTCCAACTGACTAACACTGAGATGACATCATGAAAACGATATCCCCTGCAGGAAGTCACTCGCAGCACCGCACCTATACCAGCCCAGGGAGAAATCTATAGAATGATTATTATCTTTAATTTGAACTGTGACGCCCTATCGATATGCCAAGTTTAGCTGATAAATGTCTCTGTATTACAAATTTTACTTCAATTATTTCATACTGAAATCCGTAGTTTAATTGGTTTCTTGCTCATTACTTAAGCCTGTGTAAATATCGGCGTTAAGAAGACTGCACCTGTTGGAGGGGTATTTTTTGGCGTTTATATCCTTGCATTGAGTTTCAAGACGATCATAATTCCAATTAGGTGCAGGATCAAATAGTCACCATAATGAGGTTTTTACCTACTTTGTCTGTATCAATGACCTGATCTGAAAGTACCGCATAAGACTGTCAATCGAAACCGTACATACCATTCAGTGATGAACTAATGACAGTAAATATGGAGATATATGGAAATTCAAAGCCTCGAGGTTTTATTAATTTGCGACTTTCTGTTTTGACACACAATAAATCAGCAACTCCAGCAATCTACACTAGGACATCAGTCTACCGATCGAAAGGTGAGTTTTAGATTATCTTAATCCAGAAAAGAAATAGAAATCTGAAAAGGCCATAGAAATCTGTTTAACTATAAACTATCAGTGAGACTGTACCGTTTTCCAAACAATTCCACTATCGTTAATGGATGGTAGGGGATTAAGATTATATATGTAAATATGATATAAAACGCAATGCACCTCAAAAGTTAGATGAAATCTACAGTTGCTAGAAGTAAAAAGACGAGAAAAGAGCAATACTTTTTATGCAGTACCAGTATGGTTATGATGATATTTTGGGGTTTGATCAGTTTTCTCTACTGGTTTACATGTTTCTGAGGGTTGTTTTAAGGTCAGATTTAGGGTTTTATGGTGAGTATTAAGCTATGTTTACTGTTTAGGTTATGCAGTGGTAAAGGATCTGGTTATCAATCAATCCAACTTTATTTAAGAAAAACAAAACGAGCCAAACAAAACATATATGCTATGATCCCACAACCTATATCCGTCCGAATTGTTGTTTTCTTTTCAAGATAGAATAAAACGCCAGTAAAATTTCCCTTAGTCAAAACAATATTCTCATCCGACATTTATAAAGGTGTTTTTGAAACCATGCTCATGTATATTTTATGATCATTAGATGACTGGCTGATAACACATTACTCTCAGTCATGCCGGCACATCGCGCAGTTCGAACTTTTTACTTGTCAAAATAGAGGTGCTGTGGAAAACTAAACTGCTCATTAGTAATCAAATCATCATTAAACTGAAATTCAAAAATACACTTCGCTGTACACGTACGTCTTCGACTGAATCATAGCTGCTCTGAATCATGGTTTGGCCACCTTTGATAGTAGTTCAGTGGACGCGCGGTAAAACCAGTTGGTAAAATTTTGTCCGGCAGTCGATACAAGAAAAGTCATTTTGTGTCTGCAGCTTTAGTTGTATATGAAAGAATGCCCGTACATGCGCGCTAGCAAGTACTGAACACGCACTCAAATATCACCTATACTGTACTGTTTATTCTCGGGAGATATGTGTAGCGAGACTGAGCCTTCTCGCTGCTATACGGCCGGTAAACATGAGCAGTTAATTACTGGTCAGTCAGTGAATAAGTAGTCTAGTTGTATCGTTGTCCCCTTCTTTCCATGCAGTTTCTTTCAATTCCTTTTCTCTCTTTCTTGTTCTAATGAATTATTTCAATAACTGAATCTATGTATAGTTGCTGTTAGTCTTGACATCCAAAACAGTGTGGAGTCGCGTCAATATATTATTTTTCTATTTTACTCTAACCATAGTGTTGTATGACTTACTATTTACATGTGTTGTGTATTGTTGTATAATTTTGTACAAATTCATTGCTTTAAAATGAATTAAGTTTTCGTAGTTTTTCATGGCCAAATGGTTACTAGCTTGCACTCTGGGCATCCCATAATTCAAGATGGCCGCCGTATCGGTAAAAAGGTCTATTGGATGCGGTTTTAGCATTGCTTTTGTGCCCGTCACAAATTGTTTGACTATCTCATTCCGTCCGTTTAAGACTGAATTAGTACTAAGGCTTTAATTTGGTGATATTTCATGATTTGTGAAATACTTCAATACAAAAAGTAAACGCCTGCAAAATATTGTCAATCTCAAAATCCACAAGATTTAAAATAAAATGTTTTAAGATTTTTAGAACCTTAAAAGGTATTTAACGAATCCTATGGATTTTAACATCTATAATCTAGTTTAGTTTTAGTATTGAAGTCAGTATGTTTCCATATCCTTGCCGATAAAATGTATGTTCAAGAATGAAAAATATCTCGGACTTGTACACACAATCTTCGGCTTACCCTGGTTCCAGAGGCTTTGTCAAACTCTTCAATACGATGTTTGCGCGGGACGCCCCTACGTAAAAAGCCTCTGGAACCAGGGTAACACAATCTGCGTAGGTGTTAATTGCGCACTCTCGTGTCTGGGCGTAGTCGAAGCGCAAATATATCTATTTGGGAATTTAAGAGAGCACCATTTGAAAGTCATTGATTATCGACCGCACGAGGTCTGGCCAGCAGCGAATTTATGGCAGTTAGCATACATGAGCCTGTAAGGAATATTTGATATATACTGATACAAGGAAGCATAATCATCAACGACAAATTATTATGATTTAAAATGCATAGTCCAGGCCCCACGGTTGTTCACAGGGTGGACAGTGGTTGGCCGATAAATCATTTTAAGTGGGATAAATGTATTGGATAACAGCATCAACTTATCTACTGGATAAGGTTTATTTATTTAACGATAGTGCTAGATCCACTCCTCTTGAACAACCGGGATATATCGGATACTGGTTGCACGTTCGTATCAGTTGAACGAGCTTTTGCTCCTGGACGATACGTGTTTAAATAAACTACTTATAACTATGCGCAGTTGAAAATAAGTATTTACGTTGCCCCCTGGTTTAGCACGCTGTTACCAAGGCACCTCAAGAGCGTCATCAAGGGGGGTGCAATGTAATCGACCAAAGCTAACCCCTCTTCAGACCACAAGTTGAATTTACAAGATTATTGTTAATCTATCAACACTCAGGGAGGAAACATAACATTTTTATTTGCAGACAAATATTGTATTAATTTCCTCAAATGTCACTGACATCACTGTTACCACACACATCTCAAAGTTTGGAGCAGTTGAGGGGAAGGGCTACGAGAGGAGGATCTTTAAAGAAATCCTGTAACTCGTGGGGAGTTCCGGATTTTTCGGGGGAAAAGAAACACTTTCTCCTCCCCCCCCCCTCCGACTTAAATAAAGACCAGTCCCAAAGCCGGTCCGGAAAAACAATGATTTTATCTGCTTCCGAGCGCTATATTTATTTGTTTTTCAGGGTTTTTTCATCCCTTTTTCTGACAAAAAAAAACTGGGTCATATGATAAAATGCTTATTGATGCATGACCTCGAGCCAAGTATTTTCCCGTCCGGCCCTCCCACTCAGTCAACAAGTACATAATCTCTATAGAATAGAAAGTGCGCCAAATGTAAGGTGTGCAATTATCAAGGTCGCCAACATCGCCAGCACACCGAATAAAAGACCAATATAACAATGCACTGTAATTCTACGTACGTATATTTCAATTAAAAGCACTCGGTAATAATAATATTTGAGAGTACAAATGAGACCGATGATCGACTATATAATGTTTGTGCAAATGACCCGAGTGCTTCTTATAAAAACTGTAGGTGGGTGTTCTCGTATAATTGAAAAGGGCACGACAACAGCAATACGTAATCAGTATTTTTAAATGGTACCGCTGTCATACACTGGCAAATCTTCCGGAATCAGGAGCATTACTAAAACTGTACACGTAATTTTGTCATTACTGTAAAATTGTAATTTCAGGCACTTTAGGGCACTTTATAATGTAGAAGTGAATTATCGTTTTATCACTGAATGTTCTTTATTTTCATTATTTTAGATTTCCCGTTTAACTTCATTTACAAGCAAGACATTTAGGGAGACTTCGGATGAATAATTTATTGGTGTTTTGAACTTCAAGATGTAGTTCTGTTTGACAAACGTGTCAAACTACAGTTGGATGGATTGGCGAAATGTGAAGTATGAACTTAAGTGAAGAGGATGTCGATCTGTTCAGATGTACACACATCATTGTGAAAAGACAATCAAAACGGCAGATGCGGAACACTTTTACTAAGAAGCCAGAGCAACACTGTAATTAGGGAGATCACATCAGTTCACGGAAATATTTCCTTTGGAGTCGCGTAGATTGGTCACCGGGAAGCTACACGGAACTATGGTAAAAACAATGTTATTTCCAGCCAAGTTCATCCCGATGGTTTGTTTTCTATACGGGTTTTCAGGCCATGTCATTGCCGAAAGGCTAGAGGCAAGCCCTCATACTGCTATCAGATCATTTAAAGATGGGAATGTCATCATTGGAGCTTTGATTGCCATCCATGCAAAGGATATTCAAGGTAATTTGTGCGATAAGTTTGATAGCTCTGGGTTCGGGTTCGCACAAGTGTTAGCTTACACAATTGAACAACTCAACCAAGATCCAAACATTTTACCCAATGTTACTATAGGGTACGACATTAGGGATTACTGTAACCACCCTCTAAGGGCTATTGCTGCAGCCTACGATTTTGTGAATAACTATCCAGGTAACCGCATCGTTGCTGTGATTGGTCCTGAGGACTCGGGTACTGCATTGAAAATTATTGGACTTCTTCACGTAAAGAGAATTCCAATTGTCAGTTTTTCTGCTTCAAGCGAGGAGCTCAGTAACCCAATGTTTAGTAACTTCTTCAGAACAATCCCTCCCGACGTGCATCAGGCAAAGGCGATAGCAGACCTGATTGACTACTTCAACTGGACTTACGTCGCTACTATTGCTGTGGACGATTCTTATGGTCGCTATGGTAGTAGAGGACTCGAAACAGAGGAAAACACGAGATTGACGTTCTGTATAGCGTTTACAGAGTACATTACGCCTACGGGATACAAAAACAAGATCAAGGACATTGTAAAAAGGCTTAAACAAGAAACTCATATCAAAGCCGTTATCTTATGGTCCACAGAAGTGGCGTCAAGAAGATTTCTCGACGAAGCATTGAGACAAAAATTGTACGGTAAGACATTCGTGATTAGCGATTCTTTAGCAACTAATGATTTGGCATATTTTGAAAAGTATTTCAAAATTCTAAAAGGCTGTTTTGGGATGGATCCAAAATACGAACAGTTTAGGGAATATAGAGAGTTTATGCAATCAGCTACTCCAAGAAATACAAACAACAGCAAAATGTGGGAAGAATTCTGGGAGTATGAATTCAATTGTTCATTCACCAGAAATTCCAATAAAAAATCGTGTGCAGCTCATGGAAACCAGACTATGTCAGGAAAGACTCTAAACTCGATATACAATGCGTTTGGGTCCAAAATTGTTGATGCGGTCTACGCTATAGCGCATGCTCTACATGAAGTCGGCAACTGTACAAGAGAATCATCTGCTCAAGAGCCATGTTCAACCAACATTAGCAGCTATATGAATCCCTTAGAAGTGACTAGATTGCTACATAAAGTCAGCTTTAAAGGTCGAAGTGGAAGAACCGAATTTGATAGCATAGGGAATCCATTATTCTCGTGGTATAATATCATGAATGTCCAAACTACTATTAGTAAAGGAAGGCTCGTCAAGAAAGTAATCGGAAGATGGAATCAGACGATAGCAGTAAACGATGCAGCAGCCATTCAATGGACTGACCACACCCCTACAGTAGCTGTATGTAGCAGTGATTGTCCGCCAGGGACAAGGAAGATACCAACAACACGGTGTTGCTGGAAGTGTAGCAAATGCGAGGACTCCATTAGTCAAGGTGCAAACTCTGCCAACTGCACGAAATGCGACAGGAAGCACAAACCTAACGAAGATAACACAAAATGCGTGCACCTCCACTTTGAGAACATGCCATGGTCAAACCCTGCGTCAATCTGTCTCCTGTTCCTATCGGTACTCGGCCTGGTCATCACTACTGCGTCATGTATTATCTTTGTACGTATCTGGACGACACCTATCGTTAAAGCATCCAATAGAGAACTCTCATGTGTTTTATTTGTGGCCATATTCGTCTCGTTCGCTATGGCGATACTTCACTTGGAATTCCCGTCTCCAATTCTATGCCTGGTTCTCTCGCCACTTCGTTACATCTTGAACAGCGTTTGTGTAACAGTTCTGTTCTTCAAGACAGAACGGCTGTTACATGCGTTTACACTAAACTCTCAGCATACGAGATCACAATTCATGAACAAGCGTCATCGGTTTGGAAAATCTCCATTTTTTGGAATAGTGTTATTGAACTTTGTTCAAGTTATCTTGGCCATTCTATCCATCATTTTAGATCCCTCAGTTGTCCAGGAAACCATCAGACCTGGACAATCCATCATCTTACGTTGTGTTCCCTTCCGCACAGCTACAGGGGAGGCACTGGATATCGCCATGCTTTCTTACCTCGTTATCTTGGTCGTCATTTCAACGTCTTATTCATTCAAGGCAAGAAAAATCCCTGAAAACTACAACGAAGGACGTTGTATTATGTTCTCTCTGTACGTCATCATTCTATCCTGGATTGTGTATTACCCTGTACACCTTACCCATGATGGCACCTACGTCGCTGTGGTGTCCAATGCATCTACACTGCTAGGCTCGTACGGGCTGTTAGCATGTATCTTCTTCCCTAAGCTCTATGTGATTTTCTTTCACCCAGAGAAGAACACACTCGAGTATGCAAGAGCACAGATTACAAAGCATACAATGGCTAAGTCATCTATGGTTTACATCAAGCCTGCACATGGTACGTTGGCCTCTAAATCAACGACTGCTTCTCCTGAACAGTGCTCGGCTGAAGTAATAACAGAAATGAGAAGTCACGCTCCTTAGAGTGTACTCGTGTTGCACCTAGTCCAGAAATGGACACACTTTTATCTGGGCTACGCGCGCGGCAAAGAGCAGAGCTGGGGTAGAGAGAGCTAGATTATGCGCGCTTCTCGTAGTCTTTATATTTCTTTCGCGTCCAGAATTTATATAGATATTGAGAAAAGTGGGGCCAGTTCTTGGTATATTACTGCCACTGGCTTATTAATGTTGTTGTTATTAGTATTAGTATTATTATATGATATTAAATACACTTAGTGATCAAAAAATTCCAAACGATTTTCATCAGAGTCCCCTTTAAAATTAAAATATATAATTGTGAGCATCTTTGGGGGATAGTTTTGTTGCCTGTGGTACAATGTGATCCTCCTGTTAACAATATATATTGCTTGCACTAATTGAAGAGATTGACACACGTTAACATGTTCTGTCAACATTATATTGCGCGCAATGTTGCGCCGTTCAGTCTCAGTTTGTCTATGGAAACTATCTAACACACACACAGAATATAGGATAATAGGAATGTCAGGGTTTGGTAGCCGAACAAGTTATTAAGAAAAATTAGGACTAGAGATGTAAAAATGTTAGTATAATAAAAGCACAAAGTTGTCGATAATACATCTAATGTACATGAAAAACAAATGCAAAAGTTAAGTATTGCACCTTTAATTAAATTATTTACAATTTACATGTAGAGTACAAACAATTAAACTATGCAACATTTTATACTGAATAGTACTAAATAGCACTAATGTTAAACAATAGAAAACAATAGAAACACCACTATTTAGTACTAAATAGTATTAGTAGAATTACACAGGTGATTATAGAAAATCAAGCGCGCTGATTGGTCGAGAACTTCGGACTATTTCTCGATAGTTACCTACAGCATTTTGACAAAATGGCTGCCAGCTTTTGAAATATGAAATAAAAATTTATTTTCTTTAAAATGCTTATTTATTTTTATTTTTTCAAATAATCACCTGTGTAATTCTACTAAAACAATTAGTCACCTCAGGCTCAGTGAATAGCAGTGATAATAACCTCGACTTCGTCTCGGTTATTATTCACCGATATTCACCTCGCCTTTGGTGACTAATTGTTAATTATTAATGTTGCACGGTTTAAGTGTTTGTACTCTACGTAGTACACTTAATATAACAAGCTTGTGATATTTAGTCAACCAGACAAGCAACTGTTCACTCAGTAAGAAATATAAATAAATAAAGCAGTGAATTTAATCCTCCTCATCTTCATCCAATGATTGCTGTACAGTTTTGGTGGTCGTTGCATAACCAGCATTGGCATAGTCAGGCTGAGACTGGAACACATTGTATAGATGAGACATGATAATG
Source organism: Actinostola sp. cb2023 (assembly GCA_033675265.1). Lineage (NCBI taxonomy): Eukaryota > Metazoa > Cnidaria > Anthozoa > Actiniaria > Actinostolidae > Actinostola > Actinostola sp. cb2023. The sequence continues at coordinate 176,401 of JAUJYZ010000989.1, read as the reverse complement.
ATGGATTCTAATAGATTGGTAGTGATGATGATAATGATGATGGATAATGATGACCGATAATGATGACGGATAATGATGGATTCTAATAGATTGGTAGTGATGATGATAATGATTATGGATAATGATGATGGATAATGATGGATTCTAATAGATTGGTAGCGATGATGATAATGACGATGGATAATGATGGATTCTAATAGATTGGTAGTGATGATGATAATGACGATGGATAATGATGGATTCTAATAGATTGGTAGTGATGATGATAATGATGATGGATAATGATGATGACGAAGATTACTGTGGTTGATGGTGGTGGGTATGATGATGGTGGTTGTTGTTGACGGTGATGATGATGGTGGTGGTGATGGTGGTTGTTGTTGACGGTGATGATGGTGGTGGTGATGGTGGTTGTTGTAGACAATGATGATGGTGGTGGTGGTGATGGTGGTTGTTGTTGTTGTTGACGGTGATGATGATGGTGGTGGTGATGGTGGTTGTTGTTGACGGTGATGATGGTAGTGATGATGGTGGTTGACAATGATGATGATGGTGGTGGTGATGGCGGTTGTTGTTGATGATGATGATGGTGGTGATGGTGATGGTGGTTGTTGTTGATCGCAATGATGGTGGTGATGATAATGATGGTGTCTTGTTGACGATGATTGATAGTTCATCATCATCACATTCATTACATTGGACGTTACAACAAAACCAATGTTACATAGTATTAATACCATAAGATCAAGAAGTTTCTCGCTGATTATCTTGATGTCCTGATTTTTCAACACTAAATCTGTTTTCAGTCTAGAATGACAAAAGAATACAAGAGATTGAAGAGGCACAAATTCCATCTGCCCCCCAGCCCTGGGATCCAGTTGTTTGCTAAGCAAACAAAAACAAAACTGTGGCAAAACTAGATTATAGGATAAAACAATCAATTGAACCTCAGGTATGACAGGGGGGGGGGGGGGGGGGGGGGGGGGGGTATGACAGGGGGGTCCAGACCCCCAGGATCAGCCACTGCTGGGTGTATACAAATTATAGCATACATACAATTGTAGTTGTCATAAAAACAACAAATGAAAGATAAAACAAACAGAGAAAAGATATTCATGCCTACTTGTCAAGTTTTCGTAGCGCAGTACGTTTTTGCTTTTGTATTTTGAGACTTTCTTGTGCTGATGCATCAAGAACCCTGCAAAGATAGAAACAAACAAGGTAAACATCTAAACAACAACAAACAAAACAATAATTAGAAAAAAATGCCACTTTTTATTACCACGAAACAACAAACATTACAACCAGAAAACAGTGCCATTATTAACACCCACAAACAACAACAATACCAACAGTACAAAACAACTTACTTTTGGTAGTTGATATTTCGTGATTTCACTGTTCGTTTTGTTTCATCCAAAACTTGTTTGTAAGTGGGTGCAGGTGATCTGTAGTGGTGTTAGGGTTAAATTGATTATATGAAATGAGAATTGTTTATGACATTTGATTGGTGCACATACTTGAGGTCCAATAACTACAAAGTGAGTGGTAAAGATGGCAATAACAACAGGAAGACCAACTATTTATTCTATTGTTAAAAAATAAAATGATCTGTATAGGTGCATCATGGGCTGCCTGTGGTAGAGCATGCAGATATTATATTGGGCTTCCTGTGGTAGAGCATGCAGATATTATATTGGGCTGCCTGTGGTAGAGCATGCAGATATTATATTGGGCTGCCTGTGGTAGAGCATGCAGATATTATATTGGGCTGCCTGTAGTAGAGTATGCAGATATTATATTGGGCTGCCTGTGGTAGAGCATGCAGATATTATATTGGGCTTCCTGTGGTAGAGCATGCAGATATTATATTGGGCTGCCTGTGGTAGAGCATGCAGATATTATATTGGGCTTCCTGTGGTAGAGCATGCAGATATTATATTGGGCTGCCTGTGGTAGAGCTTGCATGATATTATATTGGGCTGACTGTGGTAGAGCATGCAGATATTATATTGGGCTTCCTGTGGTAGAGCTTGCATGATATTATATTGGGCTGCCTGTAGTAGAGTATGCAGATATTATATTGGGCTGCCTGTGGTAGAGCTTGCATGATATTATATTGGGCTGCCTGTGGTAGAGTATGCAGATATTATATTGGGCTGTGGTAGAGCTTGCATGATATTATATTGGGCTGCCTGTGGTAGAGCTTGCATGATATTATATTGGGCTGCCTGTGGTAGAGTATGCAGATATTATATTGGGCTGCCTGTAGTAGAGTATGCAGATATTATATTGGGCTGCCTGTAGTAGAGTATGCAGATATTATATTGGGCTGACTGTGGTAGAGCTTGCATGATATTATATTGGGCTGCCTGTGGTAGAGCTTGCATGATATTATATTGGGCTGCCTGTGGTAGAGCTTGCATGATATTATATTGGGCTGCCTGTGGTAGAGCTTGCATGATATTATATTGGGCTGCCTGTGGTAGAGCTTGCATGATATTATATTGGGCCGACTGTGGTAGAGCTTGCATGATATTATATTGGGTTGCCTACAAATGTATGTAATAACCATGGTAAAGGATACTGTGGTTTAGAGATTTCTGTTCTGCTGATGGTTTTAACAGGTCCTTCTCCACTGGTAAGGTCTTTCATCTTTAGGTAATGCGATACTAAAGGACTTTGACCAAAGATGTTGAAATTCACTCTTTCAAACTCTGGTCCTGGTCCTATTTCATGGGACTTGAAAGTAACAAAGGCGAATTGTTTAGTAAATACATGTACAGTACCATCTACTTTATCGACCAGCATAGAAACATGGGCATGGTCAACCCCATTTTCTAAACCAAACTTGTGTCCATGAAGAAAGAGGCTCCTGGCCTCTCCCTCTTGAGGGACTGTTTGATCCTTCCTTCTCTCCCTTCCACTCCCTCCCCCCTTAATTGAGAGCCTGTTCATACAGATATCATAAAAACCACATAAAACAACCATTTTTCTCTGTTCAGGCTACACTTGTACATGTATACCTCAGAGCCTTTAGATGTGTGGGGCAGTCTTGAGGCTGACATTTGTGGTGCTATGGTCACTCGTTTACCAGTTCTTGCAGTTGAAGGTTGAACTTCTTCTAAAGTTGCTTCCAAATCAAATGCCATATTAGCTGAAAAAACAAATTACACAACTTTGTGAGTAAGCATCCCTGCCAGGGACACAACAACTTTTGTTTGCTTGATTGCAGGTACATGTAGGTGTACATGTAGGTACATGGTACAGGTAGGTGTAGGTACATGGTACAGGTACATGTAGGTGTACATGTAGGTACATGGTACAGGTAGGTGTAGGTACATGGTACAGGTACATGTAGGTGTACATGTAGGTACATGGTGCAGGTAGGTGTAGGTACATGGTACAGGTACATTTAGGTGTACATGTAGGTACATGGTACAGGTAGGTATAGGTACATGGTACAGGTACATGTAGGTGTACATGTAGGTACATGGTACAGGTAGGTGTAGGTACATGGTACAGGTACATGTAGGTGTACATGTAGGTACATGGTGCAGGTAGGTGTAGGTACATGGTACAGGTACATTTAGGTGTACATGTAGGTACATGGTACAGGTAGGTATAGGTACATGGTACAGGTACATGTAGGTGTACATGTAGGTACATGGTGCAGGTAGGTGTAGGTACATGGTACAGGTACATTTAGGTGTACATGTAGGTACATGGTACAGGTAGGTATAGGTACATGGTACAGGTACATGTAGGTGTACATGTAGGTACATGGTACAGGTAGGTATAGGTACATGGTACAGGTACATGTAGGTGTACATGTGGGTACATGGTACAGGTAGGTGTAGGTACATGGTACATGTAAGGTACATGGTACAGGTACATGTAGGTGTACATGTGGGTACATGGTACAGGTAGGTATGGTACATGGTGCAGGTACATGTAGGTGTAGGTACATGGTGCAGGTACATGTAGGTGTACATGTAGGTACATGGTACAGGTAGGTATAGGTACATGGTACAGGTACATGTAGGTGTAGGTACATGGTGCAGGTACATGTAGGTGTACATGTGGGTACATGGTACAGGTAGGTGTAGGTACATGGTACATGTAAGGTACATGGTACAGGTACATGTAGGTGTACATGTAGGTACATGGTGCAGGTAGGTGTAGGTACATGGTACATGTAAGGTACATGGTGCAGGTACATGTAGGTGTACATGTAGGTACATGGTACAGGTAGGTATAGGTACATGGTGCAGGTACAGTACATGTAGTTGCAGGTACAATACAATACTTAACAATACAATAACTTTATTTATACACAATTAAAATTAAAGCTGAAAAGCTTGTGGGGTCATGTGCAAAACAATGAAACTAAAACTAAAACTATGTATATAAAATTATAAATGTAAGGTACATGGTGCATGTACATGTACATGTAGGTGCAGGTACATGGTGCAGGTAGGTATAGGTACATGGTGCAGGTACATGTAGGTGTAGGTACATGGTGCAGGTACATGTACATGTAGGTACATTGTACAGGTAGGTGTAGGTACATGGTGCAGGTACATGTAGGTGTACATGTAGGTACATTGTACAGGTAGGTGTAGGTACATGGTGCAGGTACATGTAGGTGTACATGTAGGTACATGGTGCAGGTAGGTGTAGGTACATGGTGCAGGTACATGTAGGTGTACATGTGGGTACATGGTACAGGTAGGTATAGGTACATGGTGCAGGTACATGGTACAGGTAGGTATAGGTACATGGTGCAGGTACAGTACATGTAGGTGCAGGTACATGGTGCAGGTACATGTACATGTAGGTACAGGTACAGGTAGGTGTAGGTACATGGTGCAGGTACATGTACATGTAGGTGCAGGTACAGGTAGGTATAGGTACATGGTGCAGGTACAGTACATGTAGGTGCAGGTACATGGTGCAGGTACATGTACATGTAGGTACATTGTACAGGTAGGTATAGGTACATGGTGCATGTACATGTAGGTGCAGGTACATGGTGCAGGTACATGTACATGTAGGTACATGGTACAGGTAGGTGTAGGTACATGGTGCAGGTACATGTAGGTGTACATGTAGGTACATGGTGCAGGTAGGTGTAGGTACATGGTGCAGGTACATGTAGGTGTACATGTAGGTACATGTACATGTAGGTGTAGGTACATTGTACCGGTAGGTGTAGGTACATGGTACAGGTACATGTAGGTGTACATGTAGGTACATGGTACAGGTAGGTGTAGGTACATGGTACAGGTAGGTGTACATGTAGGTACATGGTGCAGGTAGGTGTAGGTACATGGTGCAGGTAGGTGTAGGTACATGGTGCATGTACATGTACATGTAGGTGCAGGTACATGGTACAGGTAGGTATAGGTACATGGTGCAGGTACATGTACATGTAGGTACAGGTACAGGTAGGTGTAGGTACATGGTGCAGGTACATGTACATGTAGGTACATGGTACATGTAATAATAATAATAATAATTTAATACTTATATAGCGCAAAAATTACATGTAAATATGATCTAATGCACTTTACAGAATAAAAATACACCATGTAGGTGTACATGTAGGTACAGGTAGGTGTACAATGTAGGTACATGGTGCAGGTACATGTAGGTGTAGGTACATGGTACATGGTGTAGGTACATGTAGGTGTAGGTACATGGTACATGTAGGTACATGGTGCAGGTATAATAATATAGGTGTTGTCCATGGAGAAGTTGCTGATAGGTACACAATGGAAAACAATGAATTAGATCATAATGAACTCAACTAAATTGCAAAACTTAACTTGAACTTTATTTATATGGCACAATATATTTCATGAAAAACAAATATGCACCTAACCATAAAAAGTGGCCCTCAAGTAACATAACAATTAAGTACAGTGCTGTCATTACTAAATCTTTAAGCCAGGCACCATTACCTTCAGACCAGATTTTACTGTCCAGATTTAATCAAGGTGTCCACCATATTATTATTACAAATTATCATCATCATCATCTCATCATCATCATCATCATTATAAAGGACTGTTCTCCTAGAGATGTGTCACATACACTACCTTTGAAGGACTCTGTCCTATCGTCTTGAAGTTCTCTAATATTTGTAGGCTCAAGAAGCTTATAGTTCCATTTCTTCCACGCATGAGGTGGTGGTTTAGTTCCTGCACAAACAATGACTCATTCATGATCATCATCAATATCTATATCTATTGTTAATCAACACTCAAATAAAGTTATTATTATTATTATTATTATATCCAAGTAAAGGAAAATATAAGGAGGGGATATTGTTTCTGGCTTGAGATAATGTAGCGTTAGATAACTTCAAGAGATTCCACTGTAATTCATTATCAGCATCATCACCATCAACTTCATTATAATCAGCATCATCAGCACAACTGCCATCATAATCATCATTACCGTGCCGTGCCATATTGAAAGAGTTTGTTTGGATGCGATGCATCTGTACAGTTTTTGATTGGTTCAGAAAGGAAGCCATTTGAGTGTCACAGTACCAATGGTATGAAGAAGTGATACATGTACAATACCTGTCACCCATTCACTGATAGTGTTAAGAAGACTTGTCTTGAAGCTCTCGTCGAAAAGGTTGTATGAACGTGGAAAGGCCTCGCAGTATGCAGCATATACTGCTTGAGATAGACAGTCCGGATAATGCTGAAATTGTATATAGAAACTAGAAACTCTTAATTACATGACTGTATATACTACAGTCGAACCCGTATAAAGTGATCCCCTTCGTGAATGCCTTTGTGGGTTGTTTGATAAGTTTACAATATTAAAATGTATGTGTAAGAATACTTCAAATGATACATTTTTAGGTGAGATGGATGGAAAGAACACCTAAAAAGATTTGCGGGGGAGGCTATTTGATAAGAGGAAATTACATTAATGGTGACTAGTCGAACCACTCCACAATGGCCACCTGTCCTGCCTACATTTTATGGCCATTGTGTAGAGGTGGTGGTTGTGGGGAGGTTTTAAAAACAAACTAGGCGCTCTACTAGCATGAACTCGGGCTTCTTAATAAAGTTGTTTTGATAGATTTTAAATGTGAAACCTAATACAAATGTAGCTTATTTGTATCATCATACAGAAGTAGTTTTAGCCTATTACTTGTTTGCACAATTTAAGTCACTCGTTGCGTGACTCAGTATAGCATGCATACGTAATTAGCTTCAACACTGACACTGCTAACTGACAGCTGGCGAAGCACATTTCGATTACCTTGCAAGAAACGATTTCACAAACTCAACAAAATTACGATTGAGTTCTTACTAAGCCACATACATCTGTCAGAAATACACTTTCAGACAGAATTGCAAGGCCAAAAAGTATTCTCTAGCCATGAGGATATTTGCATATTTACTATTAAGCATATTTACAACTCGACTGGCTCAAGCAAGGGAGCACGGCAAAATCCTTTTTGAATGCTGGTGATTTGATTTATCGCTACGTACGTCCGCCATCTTGAATTTCGTTGATAAGCTGCTGACCACAACTTCTGTATACTAAACTTAGAACGATACCGAGAAGATTAGCATGGCCCCGACCATGGCCCCGTGATTTAGTACCATGCCGTCAGCAGTAAACATGCATGATGCGCTATGGAGACCACTTGCAGATTTGGCGTAGAAACATGACGACAAAGAAAAACCGTTTGTATTTTTAGACTTGGGCCTTCCACAGGAAGCCCGAGTAAAACATGTATGGGCTTGCTTGGTGGCAGGAACAAAAAACCCTGGCCGTTGTGGGGAGGTGGCCGTTGTGTAGAGGTGGCCGTTGTGCGGAGGTTTTAAAAACAAATAAATGTATGGGCTCACTGGTGGCCGGGACAAACAAAAGTCACTCGAATGAGTGAATGTGTCTACTGCTAGTAATAAATGTCAAAATATGTTATGAGAGTCTGAAGAGTTCCCATACATACACTGTATAGGCAAAACGTCTAGGCAAATGCGATCTGTCAGGGTGGCGAAACAGCCGTAATTCGTGGAATTAGTTCCCAGTCTTTTCTCTTTCTTTTGTTAACATTACGGACGGACTTACATCTGGAGATACTTCATGTCAGATTTCGTACATATTACTTTATCAATATACATTACAATACATTCCACTAATTTCGGCAGACATGAAGTATCTTCCGGTAAACTTGATGACATAGTGTCTACAGCTGGTTCTCAGCATGTAGAGGTTCGACTGTATAATAAACACACATGGAGACGGAAGGGAGAATCTTTTAGTGCTCACCGTAAAGAAACAATCCTTATATTGAGTGGGGACACCAAAGAACAAAGCTACAAAGCTGTCAGAAATCCTGTTAAATAGTCCATCCTGTGCTTGCTTGCTACCAGCCTAACAAACCATATCATTGAACTCATCATGCATTATTAATTAGTATACTCACACTGAATTAATAACTTACATATATGAATTAATACCAACCTTGAAATTATTTAGAAAGAACCACCAGAAGATATCCTTACAAGTTAACAAGATAACAAACACTGTTATGACGCTCTTATTTAATGTAATAAATCATTACAGTGTACTGTACATAATGTACATGTATGAAGGGCAATGAGCTTGTTTGACCAGTGGATGTAATGCACCTATCAATGTTAAGCCGGCAGGGGGGGGGAGGCCGGGCCTATGGTGGGGATTTGATTTTTCAAGAAATTTTCAGTCAAATTCCCTCCCCATGGGCTAAAAGGAAAGGTCAAATGTGGTAAAAAAATTGTATACCCAGGGCAAAATGTCCCTCATTTTGCGTCGAGAAACATAGTTTGTATAAACCCATTTGTCAGTTTTGAAAAATACAACAAAACAAAAAAAGATCATCAAAACCCAAACTTCAGTTATTAAGGTCCACACTTGGACCTGATTGAGGTGTTCAAACCACATCAATTTCACTTCTTCTCTTGTCAAAAGTACCATTCTTGATACTTCATCAATAATTTCATCGGAAGGAATACCCTTGTACTGTTTTAATAAACCGATAGACTGTCACGAATTATCGTCATTCCAAACAAATCAATAAGTTACTTATGAAACTTGTTTGTCTTTAATGTAAGAGTAAAGTACGAACATTTGACGTCGACTGAAATAACATTTAAGTATTTTTACTCACCGGCCTACGATACTCAATTAATAATACCATTCTTCTGCTGTGCTGTAAACTTGATCACGTGAGTCTGATCACGTACGTGTTGAAAGCATGCTTTGATCCGGCAGTTATTTCGCCGCGGAAATTTTAATTTTACTTGTAATATTACTTTTCACATTTTTCCTACCCCGGGCAAGTGTTTAATCAAAATCCCAGCCCACGGATAGCACATCTAGTAAAATCCCCGCCATAGGCCCGGCCTCCCCCCCCCCCCCCCCCCCCCCGCCGGCTTAACATTGATAGGTGCATAAGGTACACAATGATAAAACTTTTATTACCGTGTCTTAATTAGTTAGGTTGTAGCCATACAACCCATGTCTGACCACAAAGCACAGCTCAAAATATTCTGTTTTTATTGAGGGAGGAAAACCAGAGTACCCAGAGTAAATCCCTTGATGCAAACTCAATTCACATAAAAGCACTTTCAGTGGTCCAGGTATTGTCAAATCAGGCAGTGGGGAGGCGAGTACTCAACCACTTGGCCACCCTTAATTACCTTAATTACTGCATGTGTTGTACATGTACATGTAAGTTAAATTCATGTGTGACATGTTTTTCACCCCAAACTTCAGATTCCTTATTGAGCTAGAAATGTTATTTACCTGGAGTATTGCCACTGATGCTTCGGACAGAAACAACTTCTTGAGGATTTTACGAAAGGTTGGCTAAAAGTGATGATACATTGCATCATCATTAATCAATCAATCAATTTATTTATTGTTAAAAAAAATGAGCAAGACTGGGTTCTAATCGTGACCACAAAGCATCTATGGATTGTTTGGATGGGCAGGTCAACCATATTGAATGTACGGTGTATACTCAAGAACTTATAATGCCTAGCATCATTTCAACTGCAGCTGTGTTCCTGGTTGTACCATTGAACAGTTTTCAAAATGCGCCTCAGAGCATGCCATGTTTGATCGATTGATTCTGTCCACCCAAACGATCCATACATGCTTTGCTCATGATTTGAACTCAGTCTACAATTTGATTGATTGAAGATTAATTACTCACCAGGACATTCTGTGCCTTGACGACATTGTTAAGAAGCTGTGGTGCCTCAAGTTGACCAGGAAGTGGTGTCATCTCAGTTGAAAAAAACCCTGGATATGTGGTATTCTGATGGTAGAAAACATGTACATTGTAGGGATAAGGATTTATTCTTATGATTGAATACAGGTCATTCTACTAATTTATTTATTACAGTAAAATAATGAGTTATTTTCATATGAGTGGGAAACCTACGGCATGGAGTTACGGTCACGGTACGGAATCAAACACATTCTATTCAACCAATCACAGCACACAAAATCATTGCTCAACCAATCAGAATGCTTGGACATGGCATGGTCATGGCACGGTACCATCACCACACAGCACGAACTGTACCATAACCATAACTACTTCCCACGAAAATGACTATTACAAATACTATTATAATGCATACTGTACTTGAATACTCTTTGTGACACATGACTGTTCTTCAGTAAATCCAAACTATATAAAACAACAAACATGAATTAAGAATAAACCTTATGTAACAGGAGTGACGTACATGTAGTGGATACTGTTGTTCACCATGTACATGTACAGTAAGGTGACTGTGAGTGTGAAAAATGTACAACAGATGTTTCAAATGAATCTGTGCTAGCTCAGTGCCTGTGCAGTGTATGCCATGATTTTTTTTCACAGTCATATGGAATCTGCTCTAGTCATGTACAGTACTTAAGGCCCATCCACCATTCATTTATTATTGTACATGTATATATCCATAACATATTAACATTGACGCAGCAGCTCCTACCCTGTGTGTTATATTTTCTTTCTTATTAATGACCTCGTCAGGGTGTTCTGTGCTCAGTGCTGATGACACAAAACATTATATCAATTTATTGTCATGTAATCATAACACTACCATGGTCATCATCCATGTTACCACTACCCCTGGTCCCCTGGGGGGGGGGGGGGGGGGACTCCCATGTGAAAGGGGGCGGGACTGAAGTCGAAAAATTTGAATTAAACCCCTAAAGAATTTACACCCCTAAAAGAGACAACGATCATCCCTGCCCCTTTCAGTATGGGAGTCAAACAAACCCCCCCCCCCCCCCCCACCCCCACCATCAACAGTCGTTACCTCTGATACTTGTGGGGCTAAGCAAGTGTTTGGATGGTGTAACAAGATTAGATGAGCGTACTAGTTCTTCTTTTAATACTTTAGATCTGTAGATATTTAAACGCTGCTCTAATTCTTCAACTTGTGTTTGCACGTCATCAAGCAAGCTTGCATCAAAAGCTGAATTTATCGTCAAGAAACATTTGGGATTTGACATTTTTATTGAGTGAGTAAAAGTTTTCTATGTTTTTAATAATATTTGAAGGATACGGGCATAACTCGATAGATCCTCCATGATATCTTCTAAACTGCCAAGTCCAACAGCATCTATGGATAAGTTTAGAGCTCCAAGCTCTTCTATATCCGTACCAGTCGGCCAATCTTTCTCTCTTTCGGGTAACATTGCCAGATACTCTTCAAGATTCTGCGGTGGAGATGGAGGCTTTTCTTCTTCCTCTTTGATTTCTGTTTCATCATCATCAATTTTTGGCTTATCGTAGGTTGCAAGAATGGCTTGTATTCTAGCGTCCATGGTTAGTTTGGTTAATAAGGCATTAATTTTATCTTTGAAAATTGGTGAATTTGAACAACGAGTTGAACTCGTCCGCCATCTTTGTACTTCTGTGACACGGTGTAACCTGTGGGGAGAGGGGTAGTTTCTACACAATAAAGAAGTCATTCAGTTTCTGATACACATTCCCCAGAAAGAGTATGAAAATGTACAAACTATATAAAATAACTTGAAATAAATAATCTAAATCATTTAATTACAGCTAACAGCATTAATCCATATAAAACCTTTTTTTCCCATAAAGTATTTCACCCCTCCCCACTAATAATACTTTTTGGAATTGATGTTTTGACGCCGCGAAACGCCATAGCAACGCCACACCACGTGGTTAGTCTCGGTAAGAAGACTGGGTTCTAGTAGCAGTAACGCCTTTCACTTCCTGTCAAGCCCTGAATCAAGTGCTATTTATATTACCTTTCAATTTCTGCGAATTTTAATATAGGAGCAGCTTTTGCGGTCTTCTAAGAAAGCTGACGTCAAGGTAAGAAGACGATTAATTTCGTGACTTTTTTCAAATCTTATAATACTCCCAAAGACGTGCACAATCAGTGGTTGAGATATTTATAATGTGATTCAGTTCGTTGTGAGTGCATGTGACGTGAACTTCATGTAAGAATTACCACGAAAAGTACAAAATGAAAAAGAAATATTTTACAGAGCATGGAGTCCAATTTAATTCGATCACTCTCAAGCTTACAACACAATGTACACTGTTTAATTTATGCATTTATAATATAAGTGCAGTTCAGAACACTTTTAGGAAATATTTGAGAATCGTGTGATTTTGTGACGGCATCATCATGTGGTGTTTATATCTAGATGTCAAAATGTGCATATATATTTATATACCAATAATATTATTAATATATAACATGAACTACTGGGTAGATTATAACTGTTTCCTCACAATTGTTCATAGTTAGAATGGTGTAATAAACTCCAGTAGTTTACGCATTACCATGGACGTCCCATTAATGCCTACAAAGCTGCATGATAGCTTAATAGACATGTGTATTGTAGTTGGTATGGATCAAGACACAGGATTGGTACTTGTCCCGAGCAAGGTAATGACAATAATGATTTCCAGGGTAATGGTTTCATGTACATGTAGTGTGCATTATAGCTGGCTTTGTGGGGCTGGGAGAAGAAGAATAGCGACATGCCGTAGGGAAAGGATCAGCCCCCTTGTGCTCTGGTTAGGCAGAGGCCAAGTGGTGAGGGCATCTCTCACTGTATACGTATGATGCCTGGTTGAATATTCTGACAAGGCCATGCACTTCAAGTGAGTTGCATGAGTCTTGCTTGAAGATTTTTCTCCGGGTATTCTGGATTTTTTCCTTCTCTTTTTTTCCATCTGAGTTGTCCTCTGTGGTCTGCACACATGGGCAGTTTGGTGGGAGCATAAATGTACTTATCATATGATCTGTATGGCACGACTGCTTGCCCCAGGGGGGGTACTCAGGGGTATCAGTGACAGGGAGGTGCGAAGACCTTTTTTGGGGGGTTTGAAATTCGCGACTTGGGACTTTTTTGGGGTTATCAATTTTCTGGTGGACTTTTTTTGATATAAAGATTTTGGCAAGGACTTTTTGGGGGGTTGATAAAAATGATATCCTACCATTCTCGATTTTATCTATCTATGGACTTTTTGGGGGTTACGATTTTGGGCCGTTGGACTTTTTTTGGGTCTTGTTTTTGCGTGATGGAGGTTTTTGGGGTTAAAAAGTTTGGCCTCATTCGCACCTCCCCGTCACTGATACCCCTGAGTAACCCCCCTGGGCTGCTTGCACGCTCTTAGTAAAATTTTTGGAAAAAGCACTTGATGGGAGCCGGACAGCTTTTCTCGAGCGGGCCAGACACACCTGTCCGGCCCTGCTCAAAAGCCGTCTAGCCCTACTCGATGTTTACATCATTTCCACGCACTATATTTACAGCGTATTTGTTGTACAGGGTTTTTTTCATCCCTTTTTATAACAAAAAGATGGGTCATATGATAAAATGCTTACCGTATTTTCCGGCTTATTACCCGCACAGCGTATTACCCGCACCCTCACGATTTACGATAGAAATGAAAACAAATCATCAGATTACCCGCACCGGTGTATTACCCGCATCTAATTATAAATTCATACGAAAACATGTATACAGTACCGCTCAAATGTTTCCGTACTTACTGTAGTAACATCAAGCGTAATGTTCTTTGCACAGTATTGAATTAATTAGAAGAAATCAAACCTATTGTAAAGTATTTAAAGATACATGAAGCTTCTTTCATGTAAAGGCGAAAGTTTAAATGAACTCTTGAAATCACGATCCAATGCAATCATACGACTGATTCAAAACAAAACATATTTTATACCGGGCGTCTTTCTCATCAACTTTCGGCATTATCAGTTCTAAAATCTAATGGTTCGTTAGTGCACATGGGAATGTTATGTTTGAGACACTTGATTGACACATGATGTGTGAGCACGTGAAAATCACGCTGATTCTTTTGAAGAGAACTTTAGCATAAATTTCAATCATCGTATTCATAATGTGAGTATTTCTTGTTCGTTAGATGTGAATGTTTACAGCTTCATATTTCTGCTGTATTCGAATCAGTTCTAATCTCGAAAGAACATGCGAAATATTTAACTTACAATCAAAGGAAACACTTTGATATTTACGTATCATAAACTTCGTATTTGAAGTGACAAAACTTAGCACCTTAAAAAAATACAATGACAAACAAATCAGTCCATTACCCGCACCGGTCTATTACCCGCACCTTGCTTGAATAATGGTTAAATCAACAGATAACCCGCGGGTAATATGCCGGAAAATACGGTAATGACTGAGTTAGGTCAGGCCTGATGGGAAAATATTTGGCTCTTGGTCATTTGTACAGACCTCACTGCACATGCTCGATCCATACATTCCATACATGTATGTACATGTAGCATGACCTCGAGCCAAATATTTTTCCAATCCGACACGGGTCACCCGACCCTGAACTCAGTCAATAAGCATTTTATCATATGACCATCCCAACCATCTTTGTCCAATGGTTTTATTAAAAGTGTGCAAGTCGATCAGGAAATATACCCTTTTCCTGACTGGCTTATATCATCACATCCAGATGCCATCGCATGACTTTTTCCAATGTTTAAGAGCATGTGAGTCCGGAAATACAGGTCATATTTATATGCCTTCAACTTTGCTACATTGTATATAATTGCTATAATATAATATTGCTACATGGACATTGCTACATGTACAATCCATAAATAAATTATTATTATTATTATTATTATTATTATTATTATTATTATTGTTGTTGTTGTTGTTGTTGTTGTTGTTGTTGTTGTTGTTGTTGTTGTTGTTGTTGTTGTTATTATTATTATTATTATTATTGTTATTATTATTATTATTATCTTCTACCAGATGATTAAACCTATGCAATAAATGTTGGAATTTACATTTTAGGAGAGGAAGACTCCAGGCTCTGATGACAAGGACTCACCACTTTACAAGTCATATTTTAAGCCATTTGTACTGGCAGCTTTATCTGGTGAAGCAGCAGTTTTCATGCACACGACAGTTGAGATTGATGGTACATGTATATTGTCTGCATGCATTCAATTTGAACAGAATAATTGTTTTAATTCACTACTGACTTGTTGTTATTGTGTTATAGGAAGTCCATTCTATCCACCAGGAGCAGTGTCAGTCTGTACCCCCATTAAAAAGGGGGCAAAACCACGACGTGTGTCATTGGGTCCCGGGGTAGGTGGAGCAATGCTGCCTATTCCTACTGAGGTCATAAGCAGCCTACCACTACTATGTTTGCCAGGTAAATAGTAATTTTATTGTCAAACTTGTTAAATAACCACTGCTCTTTTGTCAAAGCAGTTGTTGCTTAAAATGGTTGGCAAGTTTTTCAGTTGTGATGCCTAATTAGTAATAATAATTTAGAATTTTAAATTATATTACATGTTCTTGCAGTGACCATTATGCCCAATCCCCCTCCTCTCCTCCTTTCATCCTCTCCTCCTTTCATCCTCTCCTCCTTTCCTCCTCTCCTCCTCCTCTCCTCCTCTCCTCCTTCTCTCCTCCTCTCCTCCTTTCATCCTCTCCTCCTTTCCTCCTTTCCTCCTCTCCTCCTCTCCTCTTCTCCTCCTCCCTTTCCCCTCTCCACAAACTCCCTGGCCCCATCCAGGAATGCCTTATAATGCAGGCTAGCACTGAGCTGAAAACAATGTAGGTTCAACAAATATGCAGGTTTTATATTGCTGTATACTCACAGATGGTGGTCAGATCTATGATGCCCCAAAAGATAGCACAGTTCATTACTTGGTTCTGACAGACATTGAAGGTAAAGTGATTTTATTGAGAAATCATATTGATTTGTAATAATTAAGTTCAAAAGTATGAGTGAGAGCACATTCATTATCCAATACATTAATCTTGAAGTGCTCAATTAAGCTGTCTGGACTTGGTTGTTCGAAAGCGGGTTAACACTAACCCGGGGTTAAATTCACTAACCTAGGGTTAATTCTTAAGATTTAACCCGTATTTAGCCGTATTTAACCCTGGGTTAGCGTTAACCCGCTTTCGAACAACCTGGCCCTGGTGTTGAATGAGAGTGTACAATCAAGAAAGTGCAACTAAACTAGCAAAGCAAGCATTCTGGTGTTGAATTTTGAACTTTATGTAAATTTAAATCATTACTCAAAACATTTCTTTAAAAAAAATATTTTAACTAAATGATAAGACTTTTAAGGTTTATTTTTAAATTATTGTAAGAGCGCTGAGATCCAGTGTGGCGCTCCTAAAGCCATTTATTATTGAATGAGTGTATAAACTAGCAAAGCAAGCTGTCTGTTTTGAATGAGTGTAAAAGAACGTAAACTAGCATTTGAAGCAAGCTGTCTTTGTTGAATGAGTGTACAAGAAAGTGTAACTAAACTAGCAAACCAATAAATGATTTCAGGAACCAGGACCTACTGTTGTTGTTTGAAGATCTACAAACCTTACATGACTAAAGAGGTACCATGCACCATCCAGTAGGTCAAAGAGTGAATAGTGCTCTTTGCTAGATGAAGACATATTCATGTAGCTTATTAATTTGATAGATAGATCGTTTATTAAAAAAGTTACATTTGTTATTAATTTGATGGTTTGACAGATAATATAGGAACGGATACATGTATATCATGAGTTGCTCATTATTTTTCCAAGCCCATAGGGTGAGGGTGAGTGAATGTCCTCGAGTATAATAGTAATAATCATCATCATCATCTGTCAAACCATCGAACAATGGTTAAGTGTTCCATTATTGTTCCATTATTGTAATGTGTAATAAATTTTGTTGATTATTTTGCACTGATTTCTCAGAATGAATTCATCCCTGGCCAGTATGATCTTGTTTATGCCGACTCTGACAGTGATGTTGAAGGTATACAATTATGCAGAATTATCGTGAAGACACCTAATATTGCATGCAAGGTTATAGTCGTGGAAACTAAGGCAGTGCTGTACATGCATAGAACAGCTTACAGTACAGCTTTAAGTGCCATGAATATATCATACACCTAAGTGACGTAACACATGTAAGTCTTGTGGTCTCAGAAGCATTTTATGAGTTGATTTTGTGACTTTTCAGCCACAAGAGATTCTGACTACACTACATGCTATGTACCACTATGTTGTTGTATCATATCCAAGTATCCATACTTTGGGATTTTCAAAGACTGCTTGTCCAGGTATTTACAGACACCATAGTGAATTATGTAAAGGGAGGTTGAAGACTGCTTGTCCAGGTATTTACAGACACCATAGTGAATTATGTAAGGGAGGTTGAAGACTGCTTGTCCAGGTATTTACAGACACAATAGTAGTGAATTATGTAAAGGGAGGTTGAAGACTTCTTGTCCAGGTATTTACAGACAGCATAGTGAATTATGTAAGGGCTGGTTGAAGACTGCTTGTCCAGGTATTTTCAGACACCATAGTGAATTATGTAAGGGGAGGTTGAAGACTGCTTGTCCAGGTATTTACAGACAGCATAGTGAATTATGTAAAGGGAGGTTGAAGACTGCTTGTCCAGGTATTTACAGACAGCATAGTGAATTATGTAAAGGGAGGTTGAAGACTGCTTGTCCAGGTATTTACAGACAGCATAGTGAATTATGTAAAGGGAGGTTGAAGACTGCTTGTCCAGGTATTTACAGACACCATAGTGAATTATGTAAAGGGAGGTTGAAGACTGCTTGTCCAGGTATTTACAGACAGCATAGTGAATTATGTAAGGGGAGGTTGAAGACTGCTTGTCCAGGTATTTACAGACACAATAGTAGTGAATTATGTAAAGTAGGTTGAAGACTGCTTGTCCAGGTATTTACAGACAGCATAGTGAATTATGTAAAGGGGGGTTGAAGACTGCTTGTCCACGTATTTACAGACAGCATAGTGAATTATGTAAGGGGAGGTTGAAGACTGCTTGTCCAGGTATTTACAGACAGCATAGTGAATTATGTAAGGGGAGGTTGAAGACTGCTTGTCCAGGTATTTACAGACACCATAGTGAATTATGTAAAGGGAGGTTGAAGACTGCTTGTCCAGGTATTTACAGACACCATAGTGAATTATGTAAAGGGAGGTTGAAGACTGCTTGTCTAGGTATTTACAGACACAATAGTAGTGAATTATGTAAAGGGAGGTTGAAGACTGCTTGTCCAGGTATTTACAGACAGCATAGTGAATTATGTAAAGGGAGGTTGAAGACTGCTTGTCCAGGTATTTACAGACAGCATAGTGAATTATGTAAAGGGGGGTTGAAGACTGCTTGTCCAGGTATTTACAGACACAATAGTAGTGAATTATGTAAGGGAAGGTTGAAGACTGCTTGTCCACGTATTTACAGACACCATAGTGAATTATGTAAGGGGAGGTTGAAGACTGCTTGTCCAGGTATTTACAGACAGCATAGTGAATTATGTAAAGGATGGTTGAAGACTGCTTGTCCAGGTATTTACAGACACAATAGTAGTGAATTATGTAAAGGGAGGTTGAAGACTGCTTGTCCAGGTATTTATGCATTATGTAAAGGGAGGTTGAAGGTACTTTGATCCACCAGGAAAAAACTCCAGATCTATCTTGAATTAAAGATGCACTAATGGCACAGGCAGCCCAACCATTTCTTCTGAGGCTACTTATAATAAATAAACATATAGTTCATACGTACATACATGTATGTCTTTAATAAACGAAGCACAGGCAGCCCAACCATTGTTTCTGAGGCTACTTATAATAAATAAACATACAGTTCATACGTACATATGTGTTTAATAAACGAAGCACAGGCAGCCCAACCATTGTTTCTGAGGCTACTTATAATAAATAAACATACAGTTCATACGTACATATGTCTTTAATAAACGAAGCACAGACAGCCCAACCATTGCTTCTGAGGCTAATTATAATAAATAAACATACAGTTCATACGTACATATGTCTTTAATAAACGAAGCACAGGCAGCCCAACCATTGTTTCTGAGGCTACTTATAATAAATAAACATACAGTTCATACGTACATATGTGTTTAATAAACGAAGCACAGGCAGCCCAACCATTGTTTCTGAGGCTACTTATAATAAATAAACATACAGTTCATACGTACATATGTGTTTAATAAACGAAGCACAGGCAGCCCAACCATTGTTTCTGAGGCTACTTATAATAAATAAACATACAGTTCATACGTACATATGTCTTTAATAAACGAAGCACAGGCAGCCCAACCATTGTTTCTGAGGCTACTTATAATAAATAAACATACAGTTCATACGTACATATGTGTTTAATAAACGAAGCACAGGCAGCCCAACCATTGTTTCTGAGGCTACTTATAATAAATAAACATACAGTTCATACGTACATATGTGTTTAATAAACAAAGCACAGGCAGCCCAACCATTGTTTCTGAGGCTACTTATAATAAATAAACATACAGTTCATACGTACATATGTGTTTAATAAACGAAGCACAGGCAGCCCAACCATTGTTTCTGAGGCTACTTATAATAAATAAACATACAGTTCATACGTACATATGTCTTTAATAAACGAAGCACAGACAGCCCAACCATTGTTTCTGAGGCTACTTATAATAAATAAACATACAGTTCGTACGTACATATGTCTTTAATAAACGAAGCACAGGCAGCCCAACCATTGTTTCTGAGGCTACTTATAATAAATAAAAACATATAGTTCATACGTACATATGTCTTTAATAAACGAAGCACAGGCAGCCCAACCATTGTTTCTGAGGCTACTTATAATAAATAAACATACAGTTCATACGTACATATGTCTTTAATAAACGAAGCACAGGCAGCCCAACCATTGTTTCTGAGGCTACTTATAATAAATAAACATATAGTTCATACGTACATATGTCTTTAATAAACGAAGCACAGGCAGCCCAACCATTGTTTCTGAGGCTACTTATAATAAATATAAATATATTTGTATGCATGCTCCCACATCTCTCTCACAGAGGAGAGGGTATCATCAGTATGTGGGTACATGAAACTCTGTCTTTCTGACAATTCTGCTGTTGACAGTTCCATTGAGATTAATTGTATTTACTCGTACTTTTGTTATTGTATTGTTTAGTATGGTATCCACCCTTAAAGTTGAGCCAAGGAAGTTCAGGACTGGAATAATGCAGTTTGTTTCTCAGTTGGCAATGGTTCCTATACCACCACCTGGGTTACTGGCAATTGTAAGTTGAAGTTATTCACAATGTATACAAGTTGTAAGACATTAGTGATTTGATGAAACACATCAGTGGTCATTATGCATGCATAATGATGATGATGCATGATATATCATAATGAAGATAATGATGATGATGATCATATGATATGATGATGATAACAGACGACAACGATGATGATGATGGGAGATGATGAGAGATGATGATGAGATGATGATGATGAGATGATGATGATGAGAGATGATGATGATAACAGATGATGACGATTATAGATGAGGATGATGACAGATGATGATGATGATAAATGGTGATGATGAAATTGAGGGATGTAAGGCTTGTGATGGCTTGTGATTGATGGTGATGGTGATGGTGTTAAATGTGTGGATAGTGATGGAATACATCATGATGATGATGATCATTATAGGTTCTCTGGTACAGCTGCTGTTAGCCTGATTTTCAGACGGTCAGCGGTCCTCCGCTACACTCCTTAGCGGAGGACCGCTGACCGTCTGAAAATCAGGCTAAGCTGCTGTTGGTGATTTGATAATTGACATGATGATGATGATGATCATGCACAGGGGAAAATTACTAGGAGAGTCCATCTTTCCTAATGCCCTTAAATTTATCAGATTGTTAGCTTGGCTATTTTTAGCAACAAGCTGTGATTGGTTGGAGGTAAATGACGTCACTTGCAGCAAACATGGCGGACATCTCCTTCGTCGTTAGTTACGTTACGTTACGTTAGTTACGTTACGTTACGGGGGTCGCGGCTTCCTTGTCCGTTCGGAAAGTATAGCGCGAGATATTTGTGGCCAGCGGTTTACTAATCAAAAAACAGCGGATCGTGCTCCCTTGTTTGGTGGTTCGTATTTATTACCATCACGAGTGTTTTAGGAGTTAAAAGAATACAACAACAACGGAAAACAACAACCTGAGAGTGAAACTGAGTCATTGCAAATAAGCTTACGAGGGATTTTTATTTTCGCCAACTACTGCAAAGTCTGCAAAGTGTGTGAGGGTTATTCTACTTTCTCAGTTGTTTGATTCATTGAAAATTTATATGTCGCTTGATTGTTGTCGTTTCTCAAAACATTTGCAATAAAAACCGACGAGTCGTGTTGGGACTTGAAGTCAGTTTTGTTTGCCATAGATTTGTGTTTTACTTATGCCAGGACAAGGCACATGCATCTTGTGAATAGTTGGATCTGATGAGCTTGATAAGTCGCTTGATAATTTCTTTGAGTGGATCGTTTTTTTCTCTTGTAAAAACCCCAGCTCGCTTTCTTTCTCGGCTTTTGTTTTTTCTATATATTTTTCGCGGTTAGTCGTGATTTCACGGCGTTGTTAGCAAGTTTTACCTAGCGTAATCAGAAGTACCGGGTAGGGTTTCAATTTGAAAGGGATTTCGTCCTCTAAATGACAGGAATTATCTTTATTCTCTTGATTTTTATCGACCAATCGGAACGTGCGCATGGAATCAACCAATCACAACTTGTTGCTAAAAATAGCCAAGCTAACAATGTGATGGAAAGTAATTTTCCCCTGTCATGCATCATCATCATCATTATGAAAGTTATTATTTTAACAGGAATTCAACTTGAGTGGCATTACTCACTTGGTACGACCTGTTGATGAACCTGGTATGTACTTGTAAAATACAGAGAATGAGATTTGGTTTGCTTCAATCAATCAATTGCTTGATTTCATTAGACGTCATTTTATTTATATTTATAATAATGAGTATATATTACATTGATAATTTAGTTTGGGGGGGGGGGGGGGTAGTTTTCGTAAGTTAGTAAGGTTTGAACATCTTTTATCATTTGTATATAATTATTTCTAGTGTTGTGTAATGCGCATTTGATCATATTCAAATGTTAAAATGCGCAATATAAGCAATAAATATTATTATTATTATTATTATTTCCAGTCTCGTGAGGAATTTTCATCAGCTGAATTGCACCTTTTCAATAGAATACTCTCTGCTTGATAGCACATAGAGGGCAGTGTTTGCCCATTATTTGAAGGCAAATAATGAGATTCAAGGAGTTTTAACCGCTGATTGAATCCAAGCAATCAATTCCTCGTTATTCTTGGGAAAAGATGCTCTACTCTTTTTATTTTATTATTATTATTTTTTATTACAAATATTAATACAATTAATACAATAATTAGACGAAAGACAGTTACAAGAATAGGAAGTAATATATGTAGATCCAGGTACGATGGCATTTCCTTTAGAAGATTCATATTTCCATTTTATATTGTATTGCCGTTTCGTGCAAATCTTGTCTATTTTTGGCACAAACATGCAAGGCTACAGTTATTGTCACTCCTAAGCAATGAGCGCCTGTTTTGTCACATTGTTCTTTAGAAAAGAAGATTGTGGATATTGAACTCCATTACCCGTTCATGCTGTTCTCGTTGGATAACATATTGGTCCTCATTAGCTGTGTTCTTACTCAACAAAGAATGGTATTCATGTCATCTAAATACGCGATGTTAACCTTGGTGATAGAGGTGAGCCTGCTTGTATAGTTGTACTAAGACCCTGGATACTGACCTTGTAATGAATAAGCTCATTTGAGCAACTTAGCCTACTTCAGGTCGTCGTACTTTCCAAGAGCCGTTCTTCTTCATAAAGAAGCCACCTCATTATCTATTGTTTGAAATTAGAACGGCTTTTGATTAGCACGACGTCTGAACTAGGCCTTATTATATATACTGATGATGATAAATTTTATTTAGCCACACTCGTATCACTATGATATTGTACCGTTTTGTTCCACCAGAGTATCTTTGCATTCATTCAGCCTCTTTCCTGGAGCTGGACGTATGTTCCTGTTTTACCAAAGTAGGTCCTCTTTGATTCTTGCATGTTTGTGTTTGATCGTGTTTTGCGGTTTGCTAGCGTGCACTAGGATGCGAATATGAAGTTGTAATCTTGTCTATGCATGTACTATATATCCTCACCGAATTCGTTTTCGCTGGAGAACACTCTACTAACTTGATTGAGACGTACGTCAACTCAATACGCATTATAGAGTCGTTTTCGTACGAGTGGGAAAGTTACGGTACCGTGCCGTGCCGTATTGAAAGAGTTTGATTGGATGAGAGCATCTGCACGCTTTTTGATTGGTTCAGAAAGGAAGCCATTTGAGTGTCACGGTACCGTAGGTTTCCCACTCGTACGAAAACGACTCTAATGCTCGTGTAGTACATA